>CAUYQU010068601.1:0-18424 GCA_963574635.1 Cheracebus regulus | reverse complement strand
AAAAGAGGTTTTTAATACCCATTTTTAGACTGTATTCTAGCCTGGGCAATAAAACAAGAATCCCATTCTCTCTCCCTCTTTCTCTTTCTCTTTCTTTCTCTCTTTCATTCTTTTTTTCTTTCTTTTGCTGTTTCTTTCTTTTGCCTTTTCTCTTTCTAAAATCTCTTCCTCTTTCTTTCTCTTTCATTCTTTTTTTCTTTCTTTTGCTGTTTCTTTCCTTCTCCTTTTCTCTCTTTTTCTAAAATCTCTTCCTCTTTTTCTCTTTCATTCTTTTTTCTTTCTTTTGCTGTTTCTTTCTTTCTCCTTTTCTCTCTTTTTCTAAAATCTCTTTCTCTTTCTCTCTTTCATTTTTTTTATTCTAAAAAATAAAAGAAATAAAAAAAAAAACCATGCAGTTAACTTTATGTCAACTGCATCTCGATGAGGAAATAGTGATGGGGAAAAACATTTGGAATTTATTTCCCAAAGGGGTTGACATCCCTAAATATAAAGAACACCTAAAAAATAAAGAAGAACACCTACAGTTAACAGATATGAATAGGAAGTTCACTAAATTTTTCTGAATTTGAAATTTCCACAATAAAAAATAAAAATACATAATTTTCAGAAAAATATTAAAACACCATGTGTGACCCTCATATAATTCATAATACGGTTGAAGAGATAAAAATATAATTACAGGCTGGGCGAGGTGGCTCATGCCTGTAATCCCAGCACTTTGGGAGGCTGAGGCAGGTGGATAACCTGAGGTCAGGAGTTCGAGACCAGCCTGACTAACATAATGGCACCCTGTCTCTACTAATATAAAATTAGCTAGGTGTGGTGGTGGGCACCTGTAATCCCAGCTATTTGGGAGGCCAAGGCAGGTGAATTGCTTGAACCCGGGAGGTAGAGGTTGCATTGAGCTGAGATCTCACCATTGCACTCCAGCCTGGGCAACAAGATTGAAACCCTGTCTCAAAACAAAACAAAAAAAAACCATACATATATACATATACATATATATATATATAATTTACAATGCTACTGCAAGATTTTTTTATTGCTCATAAATGCCAATTATTTTTGTTTTTTTACATTTTTATTTTATTTTTAAAATTGGAGATGAGGTCTCACTATGTTGCTAAGGCTGGTTTCAAACTACTGGTCTACAGCCTCCATTTCCCAAAGTGTTGGGCTTAGAGGCATAAGTTAGCATGCTCAGGCATTAATACCAATTAATGATATAATCAAAGTTGGAGTAGAATATTAGGCAAGTTATCTTGGAGGAAACAAGTATGAACTTGGTCTTGAAGTGATGAAACCGAATGTGGGTGTATGTAATTTTTTTACTGTAGGCAGGAAATAGCAGAAGAGAAGAGAGTTCAGATGAAGAAAAAAATAGGAACAAAGGCAATGAAGTGGAGGAAGATGACAACAACTTTTAGGGTTTTTACTATAGGTTCACCATTTCTAACATAACCATCAGAATCTTTTGTCACAGAAGGTTACATGTTGATAGAAAGGATACAGGAAAAGATATGAGATCGAATTTACCATATGAGGCTTTAGAATTTATTAAAATCATTTGTTATTTATGTATCATATTTAATCTTTGCCATACCTATATTCTACCTATATTAGTATTTTTCTCTGAATAGAATTGTTTTTACTCAACTAAATATTAGAATTTTAATACATTAAAAATATCTTGCATACCTTCAGTGATATTAAAATTCAATTTTTTAATTTACTCCATATGTCCATTTTTTTTCCATCACTAATCCTTAGTGTTTAAGCATGCAGATACAAATTTCCATTAGACTGGTAAAAGTCTCCTGTGAATTGTTAAGTCTCTTATTTCTATCTCACTGATAATTGCGCATCTTCCTAGAAATGTGAGGAGTGAAGAGCTACTAAAGATTGCTGGATTAAGGGTTGAACACGGTGGCTGATGCCTGTAATCCCAGCACTTTGGGAGATCAAGATGGGTGGATCTCTTGAGGTCAGGAATTCAAGACCATTCTAGCCAACATGGTGAAACCCTGTCTCTACTAAAAATATGAAAATTAGCCAGGTATGGTGGTGCATGTCTGTAATCCCAGCTACTCTGGAGTCTGAGGCAGGAGAATTGCTTGAACCTTGGAGGCAGAGCTTGTAGTAAGCAGAGACCGCTCCGCTGCCCTCAAGCCTGGGCGAAGAAGCCAGACTCTGTCTCAAAAAACAAAAACAAAAACAAAAAAAAGATTGTTGGATTAAGTCAACTTCAGATTTCTCAATTTTTAGAGCCATTTGAAAGAATATTTTACATTTGGAAATACTCTTTGCCAAATAAAAAAGCAATCCAAAACAAAACGGTAGAAGAAGCAGTTAACTTCTACAGATTTTGTTAAATCCGTGAAGAAAAAATAGAGCTTAAGAACTAGTAACTACTGAAAAAACAGAGAGCCTAGTTCAGAAAACACAAATAATTACATATATGTTTAAAGTAGAAACAGTGTGGTGTGGTGAAAAATAATGGCTTTAGAGCTAGACGGCCCTTATTTTGAATTCCAAATCTGTCACTTAAATAATCTGCCTAATTTTCTGGTACCTCACTTTCCTAATTTTTAACACGATGATAATGGTTACCTGTTCTAATTGTTGTGAGGATTAAATAAACTACTATTTGTCAAGTGAATGGTTTGAATACTGGCTCTGCCACTCACCACACTCAACAATGGTAGTTAGTATTTTTATTGTAATATTGATGACATTTTCTGGATAAAACTGTTTCCTCTTTCAGCCTGGCCAAAGCAAGAACTTCTAAATTCTTTAAATTTATCAGCTTATAAATCAATTTGCTAACCTATTCCCTATGTCTAAATTCAGTCTAAAATTTAAAAATCTTTTGAATATTTTATAATACACTAAAATTACACTTAATGTTTCTATATTTTCAAAGTAAATATTGCTTTCAATGTAGAATTTAAAAATTAAGCAATATGTATATTTTATAGAAATTTTTATCTTTATAGAATTCAATCCGTTGAAACCTGGTGTATCTCTTGTGGTGCAAAAGTAGCAGGCAGTTCAGAGGGTTGGTATACTAAGCTAGAAAAATTCTGGAAGTGAGAGATTCTAAAAAGCCAGTGATAACAGCATTGAAATAGGAAATTTAAGTGTCCGAGATACTAATATGAGAAAGAAGGGTCACGATCTAAACAAAGTTTTAAAATGTAAAAATCTGAAAGAAATCAAATTTGTATTCTTATATTAAGGTTTCAGATATAGTAAGAAGAACTGGGAAGGTATTTCAGAGAGATATTAGTCTTTCTGACTATATGGTTGGATACTGTGGGTTGGGAAGGGAGGCAGGAAAACATGCCCACAGAGCCAGGTGAAAAAAAACGGATAAACTTTTGACCCTGAGACTTTAAAGCATACAGATCTAAATTTCCATTAGTTAGACCAGTAAAAGCCTCCTGTGAATTGTTAAAACAACTAGAAAATAAAAGGCTTTTCAACTGCTGCTATAGAAAAGATTTTTATTGATGCAGAAGAGCTCTTTAGTTATCTATTTCAATCTAGGTAAATGTTAGTGAATAAAAGGAGATAATCACTTGTTTTTTTTTGAGACAGGGTCTCACTTTGTTGCCCAAGTTAGAGTGCAGTGGCACGATTACAGCTCACTGCAGCCTCTACCTCCAAGTTTCAAGCAATCCTCCCACCTCAGCCTTCCGAGTTACTGGGACTACAGGCGCACACCATCATGCCCGCCTAACTTGTGTGTGTTTTTTTCAGTCGAGACAGGGTTACACCATGTTGTCCAAGCTGGTGTTGAACTCCTGGGCTCAAGCGATCTGCCCACCTTGGCCTCCCACAGTGCTGGCATTACAGGCATGAGATACTGAGCACAGCCAAATCACCTTTCTTAGAACATAAGCTTTCATGGGTAACAATTATTTAGTTGTAACAGTCTAACATCCTATGGATTCTCAATAAAATTTAAACCCCACTTAATAGAAATTTGTCTCACAGTTTGCTCTCTCACCGTTTGTATTACTGTGAGTTACTGTTTGGAGATGCTCTTCAATACCAGTACGGGTTGCTCTCTTTATTGTGCTATAGGTTAATCTCTAAAAATTTCCTTAGAACCTTATTTTAAAGGAGGGAAAATCTTCCAAACTGCAATCTGGGCCAGTGAAGACAAGTTCATCAATTCAAATCTGCCTAATCCATAGGCAGTATAAGGTTTGAGGAGCAGGGGAGAAAATCTGGAACAATTATTTCACAAAAATACTAACCATAATATTTATTTTTTTTAATCTTTTTATATATACATTTATTGGCTAGCCAACTGAAGCAGTGGGAATAAATATTTAAATAACTGAATGAATAGAGAATTCATGCCTGATTAAGCAAAAGCAATAATCAGTAAAACTTTGTTATATTGGTCCTATTTTTTTTTTTTTGAGAGGGAGTCTCACTCTGTTGCCCAGGCTGGAGTGCAGTGGTGTGAGCTCGGCTCACTGCAACCTCCGCTTCCTGGGTTCAAGTGATTCTCCTGCCTCAGCCTCTCGAGTAGCTGGGATCACAGGCATGTGTGTATATTGGTCCTATTTTTAAGAATCACAGTTTTGATAATGCTCACATCAAAATCTGTGGCTCAGACACATTGAGATATAAAGTAACCTTTTCTTATTAGTAGAAAGCTAGAATTTGGCTTAGTGGGGAGCACAGAGAATTCAGCAGTTTAAACACTGGCTCTGCTACTCACCATGTGGCCTGAGGCAAGTCACTTAGTCACCAGCCTCAGATTACCACTAAAAAGGCAATAACCACCCACTATCCCACAGAGTGGGGAGAGAATGAAATTAATAACATTTCCATAAATGGCCTCAATCTGCCTCTCTCCCTCATCTCTTATTTTTTTACCACATGCCCAATGTGCTAACTGCCCTAAACTTTTATTGCTCAGTGCTATACCCTGCTCTCATTCCTTTGTATTCCTTTTGTTTATCATCACCTCTAAATCTTCCTGCAAGAATTGTGTCCCTTCCCATGAGACACCTGTCCAAGATCCCCTCCAGGTAATGTTATTATTCTCTCCATCATCTGTTATCCAAATCTGTTTTTTTCTTAGTAAACCACTAAAGGTAGTTCTTATTTCTGAGTGCTGTCACATATGTATTGTTTTATATATGGTACATAATCCCATGTAATCCTCACAACTACCCTGTAAAGCAGGTACTGTTATTCTCTGTTTTATCAGTGAAGGAAAGTAGGCCTTGAGAAGTTAAATAGCTTGGCGAAAGTCACTCAAGTATAATTATTACAAATTATCACTAATAATAATTGGTAGGACTAGGATTTAAAGTGAAGTCTGACTCTAAAGCCATTCTGCTGCCTTCGGGGATCATCCTGTGTATTTTATACTTCTGTAGCCTTAGGAAAAAAGTACAACACCTGGCATATTTACAATGAACATGTGTTTGGTGAATAAAAAAGGCAGAGAGCATCTCTTATTCACGGAGTTGCTTATTACGTGCCAGACATTTACCTTAGGACCTGGAGATAAAAAATGATCTGACAAGGTCCTCAAGGAGCTTATAATCAGCGTACTAGGGGAGGGAATCAAGTAAACAGATTATTATAATACAGCGTGTGGCTAAGTACTGTTTCTGTGCACAGGCTGCTGAGAAAACAGAAAGCGTAGGAAGAAAACAGTCAAGAAAGATGTAAGGAAAGTCTGAGTTTCTGCTTTTCCCTTCGAAACCCAAATGAAGCAGGGTTCTAATAGACAGGCGTACCTTATTTTATTGTGCTTTGCTTTACGGTGCTTCACAGATACTTTGGGGTTTTTTGTTTGCAAACTGAAAGTTTGTGACAACCCTATGTCAAGCAAGTCTTTCAGTGCCATTTTCCAAAAGCATGTGCTCACTTCATGTCTGTCACATTTTGGTAATTCTTGAAGTATTTCTAACTTTTTCATTATTACTATACCTGTTTATGATGATCTGTGCTATTAAAATTGCTGTTACTATTCAAATTGTTTTGGGGTATCATGAACTGTGCCATAGAAGACTTAATCCATAAATACTATGTGTGTTCTGACCACTTTACCAACCAGCTGCTTCCTTGTCTCTCTCCCACTCCTTGGGGCCTCCCTATTCACTGAGACACAACAATACTGAAATTAGGCCATTTAACCCTACAATGGCCACTAAGTTTTCAAGTGAAAAGGTGTTGCATACCTCTCACTTTCAATCAAAAGCTTGAAATGATTAAGCTCGGTGAGGAAGGCATGTTAAAAGCCATCAGGCCAAAAGCTAGGTCTCTCGCACCAAACAGAAAGTTGTGAATGCAAAGGAAAAGTTCTTGAAGGAAATTAAAAGTGCTATTCCAGTGAACACATAAATAATAAGAAAGCTAAACAACCTTGTAGCTGATATGGAGAAGGTTTTAGTGGTCTGGATAGAAGATCAAACTAGCCAAAACATTCCTGTAAGCAAAAACCTAATCCAGAACAAGACCCTAACTCTCAAGGTTGAAAGAGCTGAGGGTGCAAAATAAATGTTGGAAGCTAACAGAAATTGGTTCATGAGGTTTAAGGAAAGAAGCCATCTCTAAAACATAAAAATGCAAGGTAAAGAAGCAAGTGCTTTTAAAGAAGCTGTAGCAAGTTATCCAGAAGACTGAGCTAAGATCACTGATGAAGGTGGCTTCACTAACAACAAATTTTCAATGTATAGGAAACAGTCTTACATTGGAAGAAGATGCCATCTAGGACTTTCCTAGCTAGAAAGAACAAGACAATACCTCACTTCCAAAGACATGTTGACTCTACTGTTAGAGGCTAATGCAGCTGGTAACTAAGTTGAAGCCAATGCTCATTTACTGTTCTGAAAATCCTAAGACCCTTAAGAACTATACAACAAGCCAGGTGTAATGGTGCACATCTACAGTCTATCCTCAGTGGAAAAACAAAGTCTGGATAGCAGCTAACCCATTTACAGCATGGTTTACTGAATTTTTTTTTTTTTTTTTTTTTGAAAAGGAGTCTTGCTCTTTTGCCCAGGCTGGAGTGCAATGGTATGATCTTGGCTCACTGCAACCTCTGCCTTCTAGGTTCAAGAGATTCTCCTGTCTCAGCCTCCCAAGTAGCTGGGATTACAAGTATGTGCCACCATACCGAGTTTTGTATTTTCAGTAGAGATGGAGTTTAATCATGTTGGCCAAGCTGGTCTTTAACTCCTGACCTCAGGTGATCTACCCGCCTCAGCCTCCCAAAGTGCTGGGATTACAGGTGTGAGCCACCACACCCAGTTGGTTTACTAAGTATTTTAAGCCCACTGCTAAGACCTACTGCTCAGGAAAAAAAAAAGCTTTCTTTCAAAACATTACTACTCGTCTACAATGCACTGGTCACTCAAGAGCTCTGATGGAGATGCACAAGATCAATGTTGTGTTCATGTCTGCCAGCATAACATCAACAGCAGCATCTTTGGTCCATCTACAGCTTAGGGATCAAGGAATTATTTCAACTTCCAAGGCTTATTATTTATGAAATACATTTTATAAGGCTATAGCTGCCACAGATAGTGATTCCTCTGATGAATTTGGGCAAAGTACATTGAAAACGATTCACCGTTCTAGATGGCATTAAGAACATTTGTGATTCACAGGAAAAAGTAAAATTATCAACATTAGGCTGGTGAGTGAAATGGTGTTCAAAACTAACTGATCACAACCACTTATAGATTTCTTTTTGCCTTCTCTTACTCCTACTCCTTCACTTGACCAGCCTTAAAAAAAAAAAAGAAAAAGAAAGAAAAGAAAGAAAGAAAAAGAAATCAACAATAATATTGGGAAGAAGTTGATCCTAGCCCTCATAGATGACTTTCAGGGGTTCAAGAGTTGAGTGGAGAAAATAATGCAGATGTGGTGGAAACAGCAAGAGAACTAGAATTAGAAGTGGAATCTGAAGATGTGACTGAATTGCTGCAATTTCATGATAAAACTTTAATGGATAAGGAGTTGCTTCTTACGGTTGAGCAAAGAAAGTAGTTTACTGACATGAAATCAGCCCATGAAGATGCTGTGAACACTGCTGAAATGACAACAGAGTTTTAGAATATTCCATAAACAAAGCAGCAAGGTTTGAGATGATTGACTCCAATTTTGAAAGAAGTTCTGTGGGTAATATGCAATTAAACAGCACTGCATGCTACAGAGAAATCTTTCATGAAATAGAGTCAATTCATGCAGTAAACTTCACTGTTGTCTTATTTGGTGAAACTGCCACAGTTACCACAACCTTTAGCAACCCACCTGCCATCAACATTGAGTCAACGCTCTCCATCTCCACCAGCAAAAAGATTATCACTTACTGAAGGCTCAGGTGATCATTAGCATTTTTTGGTAATAAAGTATTTTTTTAGAGCTGGGTATGGTAGTGCATGCCTGTAGTCCAACCTACTTAGGAAGCTGAGGCAGGAGGGGAGGAGTGCTTGAGCCCAAGTGTTTGAGTCCAGCCTGAGTAACATGGCAAAACCCATCTTTAAAAAAATAAAAATAATTTTTAAATTAAGGTACGTACATTGTTTTTTAAAGACATAATGCTATTGCACACTTAACAGACTACAGTATAGTATAAATATCATTTTTATATGCAGTGGAACGTCAAAAACTCATGTGACAGCCGGGCGCGGTGGCTTACGCCTGTAATCTTAGCACTTTGGGAGGCCGAGGTGGGTGGATCACAAGGTCAGGAGATTGAGACCATCTTGGCTAACACAGCAAAACCCCATCTCTACTAAAAATACAAAAAATTAGCCAGGCATGGTGGCATTTGTCTGTAGTCCCAGCTACTCAGGAGGCTGAGGCAGGAGAATCGCTTGAGTCCAGGAGATGGAGGTTGCAGTGAGCTGAGATCACGCCAGTGCACACCAGACTGGCGATAGAGCAAGACTCCATCTCAAAAAAAAAAAAAAAAAAAAATTAATGTGACTCACTTTATTGCAGTGGTCTGGAACTGAGCCCACAATATTTCCAAAGTATACCTGTACTTTTTCAAAAAATTAGATTATATATATTCACACTTCTACTTTATCTCAAATTCCTCACCTGTCCAGTTCAAATAAATCTTATCTTTTAAAAACACATTTTAAAGGATAATTTACTTTCTAAATATGTTCAATTTACATGATGCTACATATTTTTCTCTCCACACAAATTTAGAAGAAAAAACAATGAAAAAGGCTACCAGTTTCATAACTGGCCAGCGTTGGAAGTGCTTGTGAAAAAAACCATGATCAATTTAAGTTTTTTTTTTTTTTCACTTAGGAGAACAAGGGGATAAAACTCACTGCATTTCAAGCAATTGCTCCAAAAAATCATGTATCTTCAAAAACATTTTACTCCTAGGTTTTAAAAAAACAAACAACTTTTACATTGTTTTCATATACATTTCTCTCTTTCCTCCCCTTGAATTTAACCCTATAGAAAAGGCAAGTGCAATTTAGATAATACATTACCAGCAGTTATTCACTTGCTACGCAATAGTTTATTCAAATAAGTATTTTCTGGGCTGTTATGGAAAATGCCAAAAAAAAAAAGCTTATTAAATTCACTTTAGATTATATCTGGCACTTCTTTCTTGTTAAAGGCAATTACTACCAAAGAAAATAAATTAAGCCTAATAATGTCATTCATTACAAAATTGGGTACTATCAAATTTTTATGGCTTTACAGGTAGTTGCTAATAGATTAAATGATGTTAACACTCTCTTATAATCTGAAGAAAGCAAATTTCTGCAAACATAATGGGACTAGTAAAGATGAAATAATAAAAGACAGTAGAGGTGGTGGAGAAAATAAATTTAAAAAACAAATGAAATGAGTTACAGATGGACTTCATTTGTTTGCAGCTTATGAAACTAATGAAGACAACAGCAAAAACGAAAGCCTAAAGGGATTAAAATCTAAGGGTGGCAAACGTAAGCAACAAAGAAAGTGCAGATTCAAATATGCATAAGCCTTACTATCACATTTGGAATTAAAAAATAAGTAAATAAACAAATACCCACAGGCCTGAGAGAGAACCTAAGTCCTTTGAGCTGAAGTTGAGTTGTGAGAATAACATTCAAGTTCAAAGTAGGTTCAACTTGTTTTCCACTTTCATCATCCTATTCAACAAAGTGAAAATAACCTTGGGGACAGAGTTTAAATAAAACCCTTTTTCTGATATTCCCCTAAAAAATTCTCTCACTAGAAGGAAAATAATAAAAGGAACATTTTTCTCAATAGTTTATATCTTCAAACAAGATTCATAAAAATTCTCGAATGGTTTTAAGAGAAAGAAACAGACCAGCCTGGCCAACATGGAGAAACCCTGTTTCTACTAAAAATACAAAATTAGCCATGTGTGGTGGCGCATGCTTGTAATCCCAGCTACTTGGGAGGCTGAGGCAAGAGGATCACTTGAACCTGGGAGGCGTAGGGTGCAGTGAGCTGAGATCATACCATTGCACTCCAGCCTAGGCAAAAAGAGTGAAACTTCCTCTCACACACAAAAAAAAAAAAAGAAAAGAAAAAAGAAAAAAACAACCACTGTTTACACCAAGGAATTGCAATGTGTTATATGCTAAAAAGGAAAGTGAGAATCATGGAATCACGAGATTAAAAGTAATTTTGAGGCCAGGCAAAGCAGCTCACACCTGTAATCTAAGCACTTTGGGAGGCAGAAGCAGGCGGATCACTTGAGGTCAGGAGTTTGAGGCCAGCCTGGCCAAAATGGAACCTTGTCTCTACTAAAAATACAAAAATTAGCCAGTATAGTGGTGGGTACCTGTAATCCCACCTACTTGGGAGTCTGAGGCAGAAGAATTGCTTGAACCTGGGAGGCGTAGTTTGCAGTGAGCCGAGATCACACCACTGCACTCCAGCCTGGGTGACAGAGCAAGACTCCATCTCAAAAAACATAAAATAAAATGCAAGTAATTTTGAGAGCTTATTCTCTTATCCTAAATTCATATAACCAAAGAAGCTGCTCACAATTTACAGACTTGAAAAATATGGGGCTTCAAATTACAAATATATTTAATACTGTAATATTAACAAAGATTTAATTGCTTGTTTAAAAATTCAAAACAATTCCCTTAGCAAGTGTGAACTGTTACCACTTAAAGAAAATAACAGGGATAATCACATTCATCAAACACTTTTTTAAGCTGATACTATGCTAGTCACCACAATGACCTTCTATTGTACTTTTGTTCTGCCATTAAAAAATTCTTAGACCATTCACTACTGAATTACTGTTTAGCTGGTAAACTGAGGCAAAATACTGAATAATCTGAGAAGTCACAAGTACAGTCAAAGTCCACGGTACAAAACTACTGAACCATGCTCCCTCTTTATATAAAATTATATAAACTGCTAAGTTTAAATGTTATCCACTTAGTTGGGTTTAAAGTCCTTTCCAGATACAATCTAAACTGTGAGGAAAAAAGTGAATTCTAAATTCCACATAAACTGACTTCTACTGTGCCATTCTTTTCTCCTGAAAACTCTTCAAACATTGCCACTGATTCGGTTTCACCTGTTGGTAATGAACACAGAACTCACTGTGGGGAAAAACAAACCAGTGTGTGAGAAAAGTAAGAGAAGTTATCAGATACACAGGGGAGTGAAACAAGTAACTGAAAAACCCTTCAACCACAACACTATTCTCTGTCCTAAAGAAGGCATTTTGAATTTCGGTATTCTAGTTACCTCTTCCTTCATGAAAAATTCTATAGGTTCCAAAAGCACCCAAGTTGCGTACTCACCTGGTTCATCTGAATCCTGAATCCGGGTTTTTATGTCTGCTAAACTAAGCTCTAGAGAGATCGAAGCTGCAGCCCCTTCCTCTGGGTCCTCTACCTTAGTCACAGTAAAGTGCGGCATTGTTATAGTTAGATAGAAATACTTTATTCTTTCTATACTTAAACTTCCTTCCAATTAGTTTTCCCTTCCTACCTCCTTGCTGTCCTTTCACACTGCGATCCCCGCCTACAGGAGACAGTGGCTGGGATTCGGGAAGTACTTTAAGCTCACGTGACCTACAGGCCTGAGGGAGTGGGGCGCTTGAAGACACGCCTTCCACAGTGTTTATCACTTAAAAGGATTAAGCACTCCACCCTTGCTTATTGTTATTAACCTGAAGAACCCCAAGAAGGATTTAGCCTGCTTTCCCAGAGCTGCCGAAAGCTGGAGACTGGACAGAATTCACAGTGAACTACTGTCCACTGCTTGCTCCTCTATTTCCTTCACTGAAGTTGTCATCCTTATGTGCATGTCATGATCTCAACCTTTGCCTTCATATTTCACGCAGGAAAGATTAGGGAACAGTTCACTTTTTTTTTTTTTGAGACAGATCTCATTCTGTCGCCCAGGCTGGAGTGCAGTGTTGCGATCTCGGCTCACTGCAACCTCTGCCTCCCAGGTTCAAGCGATTCTCCCGCCTCAGCCTCCTGAGTAGTTGGGACTACAGACAAATGCCACCACGCCTGGATAAATTTTTTTTGTGTTTTTAGTAGAGACAGTCTTACCACGTTGGTCTGGCTGATCTCAAACTCCTGACCTCAAATGATCCGCGCCCCTTCAGCCTCCCACAGTGCTGGGCATGAGCCACTGTGCCCGGTCGGGAATGGTTCATTTTTATACTGTCCTCTTTAAAGAAAGACTGGCACTACATCAACTTGGAATATGAAAGATGCAGTTGGGGTGGCTCAGGCCTGTAATCCTAGACCAGCCTGGCCAACATGGTCAAACCCCATCTCTACTAAAAATATAAAAATTAGCCAGGCGTGGTGTCTCAGGCCTGTAATCCCAGCTCCTCTGGAGGCTGAGGCCAGTGAATCTCTTGAACCCGGGAGGTGGAGGTTGCAGTGAGCTGAGATCACTCCATTGCACCCCAGCCTGGGTGACAGAGTGCCACGTTCTAAAAAAAAAAAAAAAAAAAAAAAAAAAAACGGGGCCAGGTGTAGTGGCTCACGTCTGTAATCCCAGCATTTTGGGAGACAGGCAGGTGGATCACAAGGTCAGGAGTTCGAGACCAACCTGACCAAAATGGTGAAACCTCGTCTCTACTAAAAATACAAAAATTAGCCGGGCATGGTGGTAGGTGCATGTAGTAATCCCAGCTACTCGGGAGGGTGAGGCAAAGAATTGCTTGAACACAGGAGACGGAGGTTGCAGTGAGCAAGATGGCTCCACTGCACTCCAGACTGGGCGAGAGAGTGAGGCTCTGTCTCAAAAAAAAAAAGAAAAGAAAATATATTCCCATAAAAGGACTTGGACAAAAATGTTCACAGCAGTTTATTCATAATGTCCAAAAACTGGAAACATCTTAGGTATACATTCACAAGACAATGGACAAAGTGTGATATAGTCATACAAAGAATTACTACTTAGCAATAAAAAGGAATGAACTATTGATATGTTCAAAAACATGGATGAATCTCAAAACCATTAAACTAGGTGAAAGACGCTTTAAACAGAAGAGTACATAACATATGAATTCACTTTTATAAGGGTTTAGAACAGACAAAACTAACCTATGATGCCAAAAAAGCAAGACGATGGTTGGATCTGGAAGAATGGAGATAGAGATTAACTAGGACTAGGCCTGAAAGAACTTCCTAGAGTGATGGTAACGTTCTGCATCTTGATGGGGCATAGAATTCCACAGGTGCATGCATCTGTCAAAACTCAGCCAATGTTCACTATAAACTTGTGCCTTTGCTGGGCCCAGTGTAATCCCAGCCCTTTGGGAAGCTGAGGCAGGCAGATCACCTGAGGTTGGGAGTTCAAGACCAGCCTGGCCAACATGAAGAAACCCCATCTCTACTAAAAATACAAAATTAGCCGGGCATGGTGGTGCATGTTTGTAATCCCAGATTTGGGGAGGCTGAGGCAGGAAAATCGCTTGAACTTGGGAGGCAGAGGTTGTGGTGAGCCAAGATCATACCATTGCACTTGAGCCTGGGCAACAAGACCAAAACTCTGTCTTCACACACACACACACACACACACACACACACACACAGACACACACACACTGTGCCTTCACTGTATGAAAAGTTTACCTCAAAAGAAAAAAGTTGCAATGACTGAATTCTAATTCATAATTATGAATTCTCATTTATACTTCATAATAATGCATTGTGAAGTATCTGTGGGAAGTGAACTGATTCTACAATTTACCTTAAAATGCATATAACAGGACAGATGGGACACAGACGTGAAAAGACAATTATAATAAAATGTTAATGATAGAATCTGGGTGGTGGGTGTATGGGTGTTCACTATAAAAGTCTTTCAACTTCTTGTATGCTTGAAAATTTTCATAACAGGCTGGGCAAGGTGGCTCACGCCTGTAAGCCCGGCACTTTGGGAAGCCGAGGCGGGCGGATTACTTGAGGTCAGGAGTTTGAAACCAGCCCAGCCTACATGGTGAAACCTGTTTCCAGCAAAAACACAAAAATTAGCCAGGTGCCATGGCAGGCACCTACAATCCCAGCTACTCAGGAGGCTGAGGCAGGAGAATTACTTGAACCCGGAGGGTGGGAGTTGCAATGAGCTGAAATCCCACCACTGCACTCTAGGCCTGGTGACATAGTGAAACTCTGTCTCAAAAAAAGAGAAAATTTTCATAATAAAATGTTGAAAAAATACAATGGACACCATTAAGAAAATGAATAGGCAAGACACAGACTGGGAGAAAATATTCACAAAGCATATGCTTGACAAAGGAGATCTGTATCTAGAATATATCAAAATTCCCTACACCTCAATAATATGAAGACAAACAAACAAAATGGGCAAAAGATTTAAACAATTGACAAAGGAAGATACGCAAACCACAAAAAGCTGTTGAAAAAGTGCTCAATCCCTGGCCATCAGGGAAATGCAAATTAAAATCACAATTTAAAACAAGGGTCCCCAATCCCTGGGCCATGGACTGGCACTGGTCCCTGGCCTGTCAGGAACTGGGCCACACAGCAGGAGGATAAGCGGCAGGCAAGCATTTCCGCCTGAGCTCCACCTCCTGTCAGATCAGCAGCAGCATTAGATTCTCATAGGAGCGCCAACCCTATTGCGAACTGCACATGCGAGGGATCTAGGCTGTGTGCTCCTTATGAGACTCTAATGCCTAATGATCTGAGGTGGAACAGTTTCATGCCAAAACCGTGTCTGTCCCCTACCTTAGTCTGTGGAAAAACTGTCTTCCATTAAACCAGTCTCTGGTGCCAGAAAGGTTGGGGACTGCTGATTTAAAAGACTGTTGGCATTCCGGCATGGTGGCTTAGGCCTGTAATACCAGCACTTTTGGGGGCTGAAGTAGAAGGACTGCTTGAGCTCAGGAGTTTGAGACCAGCCTGGATAACAAGGGGAAACCCCTTCTCTACCAAAATTCAGAAAAATTTAGCCAGGTGTGCTACTACACACCTGTAGTCTCAGCTAAGGCAGGAGGATCGCTTGAGCCTGGGAGGTTGAGGCTGCAGTGAGCCCTAATTGTGCCACTGCACACCAGCCTAGGTGACAGAGTGAGATCCTGTCTTAAAAAAAGAAAAAAGACTTTTGGCAAAGATGTAGCACAAACATTGGTGGTGAGTGTAAAATGGAACAATCATTTTGGAAAAAGTTCCAGTAGTTTTTCATAAATCAAAAACATATGCCTACCCTAAGTCCCAGCAATTCTTTTCTCAGTATTTTTACCCAAGATAAATAAAAGCATAAATCCACCAAAAATTCAAACAAATATGTATATAGCAGCTTTATTCATAACAACCCAAGCAGGAAACAGCCCAGGTATCCATCAGTAAAATAACCTATAGTATATGGCATATGATGAATTATTATTCAATGATAAACAGGAATCATACAGGCATGAAATATTTATATTTTTATATTTTAAAAAATTACGATATTTTAAAGTAATAAGATATAAAGGTCAGTACGGGGCGAAAGGGGCATTTATAATGGCATTACTCCTATAGTGCTTTACATATTAGGCCAAATCTTATACATATTGTATTTATGTTACTAATTAGTTTCAGTAAAACACATTATTTGTGACTATATTATACCTGCTAAAAAATAGTTAGCATGCCCATTCTTCAGAAGAATGAGTCTATTTAAGGGTAGTATTTTGACACTGCAATCTTAATATATTATACTAGCATAGCTCAGAACTCATAATAACCAGTGTTTTGTTTTATTCAGCCCATTTATTTAAAAAAATTTTTAAGTCAGATTTAGTGAAAAGATCAGAACAAGTAAGGGGAAGTCAGTGGGAAATTATTTTCAACATAAGGATTCTCTATCAGAGGGCTACTGGTAGGGAAATAGCACTCTACATCCCACACTCCACACCCCTTTGAGTGTGGTATCATTTAGAAGGTTAGGTGAACATGAAAGGATGTGAACCATTGTTTTAGAATACGGCTTTGCAACTTATCTCTGGTAAATAACTTTTTTTTTCTTTGAATCTCCAATTCATTACAGGCCAATAATTTTGTTAAAAAAAATATTAAAAACGAATTACTAGAAAAACAAAATAAATATGTACCAAATACAAGCCCCAATTTGTTATTGTTAGATTTGACAGACATATATTTGTTCTATCAAACTGCTATGCAAGTTTCTAAAAACTCAATTTCTGAACTTACCTCCTCACAGATAACAAACAGCTCATGGGCCAGCACTGTCTCTTTCTTACTACACTCTGAATAGTTCTGTGTTAGAAAACGCTATAAACGTCTTACAGGAGAAGAGCAGTTCACCACTTACGTTTAGGGTTACTAGTATACCTGGAACCTGAAAGATACAGTCTCATTTGTAAGTAGAAGATTTATACACGTTTTCCTTATTTATCATATTGAGCAGACCCTTTTATCCCTCTGTAACTGAGACAGTAAATATTAGTGAAAAATATCAAAATGATCACAAATTCTAAATTTTGCCTCCTATGTATACAATTATTGAAGGAACTGAAGGAATTAATTACTTTGGTAAAGACCAACTATCATGGGATGGTAAGGACTTACTGCTTAAGTCTTCTATATCTCGACTTGAAACTGTCTATGAAAATGGATTTTTATGAAATGTTATCACTGGTGTATAGTTAATGAATTTGAGGGCTAAAACTAAAAGATAATAAATACATAAAATACATTATTTTCTGACGGATTCATCATATTGTAGAGTAAGGAAGGCAAACAGTTCTCCAAGTTAACACCTCAGGAAAATCTCATGCTTTAACTGAGGCCAAAGGATCACGCATTTACTCAGTAATATTTGAGTGCCAACTATGTGCCAAGAAATAGGAATGAAATGGTGAGCAAGACACGGTTCCCACCCAAGAAGCTCACAATCTTATTATCCAATTAACTATAGACTCGAAGGCAATATAAAACTAGGATTATAAGTACAATGCACTACAAGCAAAGAACGAACCTTGAGAACACAACACACCACCACCTGCCCATCTACTTTTTCAGAAAACTAAAAGTTGTGTCTTCACTAGAGGAAATAATGGAGTAGGACAGCTGATGGCTAATTTGATAGCTACTTCAGCCATTTCGGCTGCTGATCCAAATACTAAAGCAGGCATTATCAAATGCCTCTGAGTCCTCAGTTTCCATTGTTACCTCTTTCACCATATCACAACTCTTTATAAAAGACGGCCAGCTTTTTCCTTAGTCCAATGTCATTATAGCCTAGGTGTGATAGGACCTGAGAATCACCAACCAAGGAGGTAGCACTGACAGGTATGAACACAGACATTCAGTAACTCAGAATTTCACTTCTGATGTATGACACTTCTAGTCAACACAAAAACAGTATATAGAAAATAAATCTCACATTAAGCAACATATTGTTAAAACTAAGGACATATTTCTTAAAATGTGAAGGAAAATGAAAATATAATCCAAACAAAATTTCCGGATTAATTTTTTCTCAGAAAACAAGTGTTTTTCTAAGTTACTGCTTTCTCCCTCCCCTGAAACAAAACTCCATTTTAGATCTACGGAGACTTGGGTCAAAACCTTCATTAGGACAGAAGGACTAATGTTACTAGGTCGGTAACTGTCAATGAAACTCAGCACTACTACACTGCTCTAGGCACATAATTTGTGTAAACAACAATGAAATACCTAACCTTATACTAGACTTCCTTTTAGGAACACAGAATCTAAGTGTAAGGTGTATTGTCGAAATTAAAGTGAGAAAACTGAGACCAATATCAGAAAAGTTAAATTCCAGTTTATTCAGCTCCCGGGCGAGGTTCTATGGTCCGAGGAAGAGGGGCCAGAGAAGTCGCGCCTGGCCGTTCTGGGCATGGGGTTTTATAGGGAGTGAGGGCAATAGATTGGTCAGTGAGGAAACAAAGCATAGGCAACTGCATTGGTCA
>CAUYQU010068600.1:0-46540 GCA_963574635.1 Cheracebus regulus | reverse complement strand
ATATATATATATATATATATATATATATATATTTATATATTTATATATACATAAGCAATCTTGGCTCACTGCAGCCTCTGCCTCCCAGGTTCAAGCTTTCTCCTTCCTCAGCCTCTCAAGTAGCTGGGACACAGGCACATGCCACCACATCTGGCTAATTTTGTGTATTTTTAGTAGAGACGGAGTTTCACCATGTTAGCCAGGATGGTCTCGATCTTCTGACCTCATGATCCACCCTCCTCAGCCTCCCAGTATTTTTAAATAGAGTTTTACTCATTTAAATTGCTAGCCTGAATACAATCATTGTAATCTTTCACAGTAATAGAACTACAAATAATAAAGAATAGTACAGCCAGACATATGAACATTTTGTCAAGTTTGAAGTCAAAACTATATGTTTTTCAGTTTCATAATGGTTACATAGAAAATACATTTCTATATGGCTAATTTTCACTTAATTTCCTATAAGTTGCCTGATGTTACAAAGAGTAACTTTCATTTTATCTTTAGGAATGAATTATTTTGATACACATAATCCAGTTCTTAGATATTAAATATAAATGTATGCATAAGAAAAAGTAATTATAGAGACAGGTGGCAGGTTGGTCAGTGTGCTCATCACATCTTTCCCGTACTTCCATGCATTTTGCTATGTGGCTTCAGAGTTTTCTCCACTAGAAGTGGTATTGGGCTTGACCAAATTATTTATTCTGGCCAATGGAACATGAACAGAAATGATGGAGTCTAGTGACATGCCAAGAAAAAAGGTAAGCCCCAGGAAGTCACTGCCTCTTTAACTTGGTCCCCCAGAAAGAACACACATGAATAAGACATAAACCGTTGTCAGTCTGTAGCTAAGCCCACTGAATGGCAACTTGAAGCAGAACACGGCGTAGTTCAGCTGAACGACAATCAACCACAGTCTCCTAAGCATGGGGATATGCGCTTCCTCTATGCTACTGGAACTTTGTGATTGTTAATTATGTAGCATTGTTGTAGCAATAGAATAAGCGTCTACAAAAGTTAAAAAAAAAAATTTAAAAACCCAATTCATGATGAAATAAATGTATAAATGATTTCGGTAGAGACTTAGTCCAAAATACTTTCTGTCCCAGTGTCATTCTTAGCAGTATGATTTGAGCAAGCCATTGTGGTTCTCAGATTTATTAACTGTAGTGAGAATGTTTAGATGGGGTGAATTCTAAGGTCCATACATTTTCAATAAAGTAAGAATGCCTATTCATTCCAAGAATAATTAAAAAGACCCAAAGATAAATATTTCATAAGTTGAGTGTCTCTAGAGAATCATTATTGCAAGTTACATGTTACTATCATTTATTCATTCAGTGGTTACTTTAGAACAACTATCATGAGTTCAGAATTATGTCAAGTACTATGAGGGATCATAGGATGAAGAGGCAATGTTTTCTTCACCTGAATGAAATTAAAAACCTAATGGGGGCATAGCAATACAAAGAAAAATCTAAGGGTTATAAAAGTGCTCCTAACTAAGGTTTTTAAGAGGGTACTCTCCATCTGGAGAGATTAGAAAAAGCTCTTGGGAGGAGACGGTATTTGAGCTGGATCTTGGTGGATATCATTTCAACAGGAAGAAATTTAATGTCATTTGCTGATAGAAGGAAGGGCTTAGAAGCAGGACAGAAGAAAGTATTTTAAATGGTAAGCATTTTTTGTTTCAGTGGGGTATACTATGTCATGGACAGGATAGAAATATGGCTGAACAGAGATGCTGGGGCTATATTTTTTGAGGATTTTGATTTCTATGTTCAGAAGCTCAGAATTTATCATGTAGAGAATGATTACTAAAAGACTTTGAAAAAGACAGTGTCTAATGAGTGTTTTAGAAAAATCCAACTGGTAATGTGCAGGGAAAAAAGAGATGAGTAAGACTCAAGAGAAGATGGCCTCAGAATGGGAGCAGTTTTATATGGGCCTGAGCTCATATGGCAGTGGGGGGTGTGCATTTCATACACAAAACCCAACAATGTGCATTTGTTTTCTTCTAGGAAGAGGAGAGCCTGTTGATAAGATAACATGATGCAGTTACTTAAAAACAGGCTTTATAGTGCTAGTAGATTATAAGAAAACAGTATTTAAAAATGAAATTAATGGATTTTGGTAATCATCTTGAAATTTTAATGTGCATAAGAATTCCTGGGTTCTTATGAAAAATACAGATTTCTGGATTTCAACTCTAGAATTCTTGAAACAGTAAGTGTTGCGACAGACCCATGAATCTGTATTTTAATAACTACCTCAAGTTATAAGGAAGCAGGTGGTCTGCAAATCACTCTTTGATGCTGGCTGGAGAACATAATATTAATAATAAAAGGAAACATTTATCATCCACTTCCTCTGTATCCAACACTTGGCTAAGTGCATATATACATTACCACCTTTCATCCTCATAGTAAGCCTAGGAAGTGACTATTAATATTATTTTCCAACTTACTGAAAATCAAAAGTAGGAGGGGTTCAATAGCACTTTGCAAGTCACAGAGCTGTTAAGTGATGAATTCAGGATGTGAACCAAACACTGTCCAACCTCAGAACTCACATCAGAGAAGCTCATGATATTAAAGACTGCAGCTTTTGTCTTTTCTCTTGTACATTCTTTTTTTTCAAAAGTTTCAACTGATTGGGACCAGTGCCACATTTAACAAGATTGCCTGATTAAATTTACTCCAGTAAAAAATTTCAGTCCTAAGTAGAGAAAGACCAGCTGGAACATAATCAGTCATCATAGTGGGATGCCCTAGATATGAAGATGCCCATCCTACCAAGAATAATACATATGCACATAGCAGTAATTCCAAAATAAATATAGAAAATTTCTACAGCATGTGTTATTATAACCATTTAAGCAAAAACACAAGAACTTTAAAGTGGGACATTATCATTGCCTTGAACATTTTTTTCCTCCCTGTCTTAAAATTGACATCTCAAAATAAATTCATGGTCTTGAAGCCCAAGAATTAATTGTCTAAAGGAATGGCCCACAATGAAACACGATAAAAGTCAGATTTAATTTTAATCTTCTTAACTACCTCTTGGCCCAAACTAGTATGTCTTTTTAGACTGAAAGGCCACTCATTTATCTACATTTCCTATGATAATGGAAACATAGTAGCTTATGTTTCTTCAAGATAAAAAAATGAGGTAAAATACATTATGAGTCATTTTCAAAGTCCAATCAACCCACCACAGATGAAACAGGCTTAAGAAAGGAATCATTAATATAAATTTTCATCCCAAAACTTAAGAAGAAAAAAAAAATTTTCCATGAGTTGGGGTGGCAATTAATATTTGTCATCAGCTGTAATTTTCCACTTTAAGATCCAACAGCTCTTCACTGTGATTTTATTTGTTCTGGAAGACAGTGACTGAAGAACAGGTGGTAGTGGTAGTATATGTCCATGTGAATTGATACAGCATTTTCATTTGCTTTTTTATCAGTGGTGTTTTTTCATATAGTGATATTTTCCCTTTGTCCCTAGAAGTGAAGATGATAGTGTTAGAAAGATCTCCTTTTAAATTCAAACTTATTAATAAAAGTCAATTTATCAAGTTTTTATTGTTTGTCTAGGCCTTTTGGAAATGGCTTTTGTTGAGAGTTTATTCAAAATCAGCTGTTTCTCAGATGCGGTATTAAACTATGTGCAGGACACCAGTGGACAATGATTTCTCTGCTTTACTTTCCATCTGTTTCCATTTGCTGTGTATCTTCTTATGTCTTTACATAATTTATTAACCCCCTAAAAAAGAAAGGAAAATGAAAAGCCTTCTCGATACCCGAGACAGAAAGTTTAGCATATAATAAGGAATATAAACAATGAAATCAAAAAAATAATTTAATTAAATTAATTTAAAAGTTAATTTAAAAATTACATTAAATTGAAAAAAATGCCATATGCAGAAGTTGCAGATTTTTAAAAATTTCTTTTAAAGAATCATACATCACAGGTGCTAGACATTTGGCCCTGACAGAAGGTACATTAGATAACCCTTCATGTTCCATTCCACATATGTCCTCTGATGGCTACACTTGGAAACATACTTTTTGATTGCCTGATAATCTGGCAGCTTTTTATAGAAATAGAAGACTGAGAACAGAATTGCAAAATTATTCTATACTTACAATTTTTTATTGGTAAATCAAAGGAAATCAACTGAAACAGCATAAAACTAATGTATAAATATAGAAAGTGAATAAAACTGAATACATTTACATCAATAACATTTTTACAAGTAGCCAAAAATAGCTACAAGATAAAAAGAGTCTATTCTTAATAACAACATATCCAGTATAAAAATGAACAGAACTTATATGGAAAAACTATAGAATATTAGTATCGTTTTTATATAACAAGCTTGCATAAATGAGACATAACATGAAAATATTCAATTGCAAATATGTTGATTTATTCCAAATGTACTATAAATTTAGCATAATTTCACTCAAGACCCCAATTAGAGTTTTTTTATAAAAATGAACAAATTTTAAAAAGCCCAAATTGTGTCTTAAGAAGAGTATTTGAGGTACAATTTAAAATGTATCTTATACATTATTAATGAATGCAGTGTGATATAGGCACAAGTCTTAACAAGCATATAATTGGAATGAAAAAGAAAATCTGGAAATGGAATGTAATGTATATAATAACTCAAAATGTAATGAGGTAACTCTTAGACTCATAGGAAACATAATTAAATATTTGGTATTGGGATAATTGGTTTACCATTTAGGAAACATGTATTAAGAGTTCCTTATCTCATAGTACTTTATTGCCATTAGATTTGAAAAGGACGAAAGACAATACTAGCGAATATTAGTCAGTTGAAAATTTTGAGCAAGAATTTGGCAAAATGTATTAAAAATGTTTAAATTCACATAAGAAACTAATAATTTATTTTATAAGAATTATAGTAAGAAAAACATTGAACAAAGGTGAAAATATTTATGTATAAAAATTTAGCATATTAGAACTGACTAAATGGCCAATAGTGGTGAATTTTCTGATAAATCATGGCAAATATTATGCAATGGAATATTATGTAACCAATGATGACTGGAATGTTTATCCAATCCGGTTTATTCAATGTACCAACATTTTCTTGTGCATGTAAATATAATTTTAAAATGTTTCCAAAACAGATCTTGAAGGAAATACATGGAAATTTTAATACTGATTATATCTTGATTGTACAGACATTTACATTTTTGAGACCTCTTTCCATTTTTTATTCTGCTTATATGAATTTTCTTATTTTCAAACACAAAAATGTTCTGCTTTTAAAACTAAAAGGAAACAAAAATATTCATTTTTTTCTCATTCTGGAAAATGAAACAGATAAAAAAAAATCAAGAAAATAAATATCCCGCAATTCAATGTAAACTTTCATCGTCATTTTGATGAATTTTCTACACACATCAGTCTTGTGAGAGTAAATTCCCAAATTATCGGTACCAGGATTCATTCACTAAGTTATAAAAACCATTTTGTATCTCAGGGTAACACAGAGGAAGTGAAGTCATTTGACTTGGAGGATCTTAGGAGATTCCACTAACTATATAACATCTATTTTGCTGTGAAAGTTAGGCAACGTCTTTGCACCAGGAAAACGGAGGGAATGTTTTTAAAAACTTCACTGTACCATATCCTCTCCAGTCTCTTCCAAATGTATCTTTCTTTAGTCACAGCCCACAGAACAAAAGGGTAAATAGAAATGTTTCTGCTGTTTATCATGCCACAGACATTAACTTCTATTGGATATGGCATGGGCAGTCACTTGGACATTCCATGCCAGGCGTTTCAAATCTTAGATGATCTTGATCATGAGGCTATGATCATGTACAAGCACTCTCCAGTCAGTATGTCTGGATTGAAATTCTAACTTTGCCTCTTAGCTAGTTGTGCAAATCTGAGTACTTTGTACATCAATTTTCTGATTTTCAGTCTGGGAATCTGGATTTTATATGAATTTTTCCGAATTTTAAATGTCAAGTGAAGTTTCCTATGTAAACACTACCCTGTTTTAACCAAGTATATACATAGGCAACTAAGTCTGGTGACTAAAGTTATCAACTTTATTGACCTTTTGAGGCTTTCAGGATAAACCTTAAACTACATGGGTTAGCATGAAAGATCCATCTTTGATCTGATTCTGTCTTTCCTCATCTATTTTTTCAAACTTTCTAGGCAGCTCTCAATCCTTCATGCACAATGCTTCCTCAACTCAATGCTTTTGCATGTCATAACCTTCTGTCTGAATTCTATCCTGACTTGTTCCTTTTCTGAAAAGCTCTTCTCATGTAGAACCCAGGCATCATGTTCCCCAGGAAGCATTTCTGACTTTCACTGGGAGTCTAAGCTGTATTCCCTTCTTAGATTTTCACAGACCCTCATATGTATTGCTCTATCATAGCATGTAGCAAATTATATATCTACCTCTCTAAACTGCAAATTCTTTATACCAAACATAAACTCTCTGCACTAAATTATATATTTATTTCTCAACAGTAAACTAAAAAGTCTCTATAGTAAATCATATCTATCTATATACATCTGTATATAGAAGTATATATATCTCTCTATATATGTTTCTATACTCTATCTATCTATACTAAACTACAAACTCTTTGAAGACAGGCACTGCATCTATTATTCTAAGATTCTTGCACAGTTCCTTGCCCCAAATGGATGTCAACAAATTCCTTGTGTTTCCCCCTCTTTGCACCTGGCAAAGATGATTAAATTCACACTTGTTTACTTCTCACAATCCTTAAGTATGGCTCGTTTTCTGATCTTTATATTAACTGTAGGTTCCCTAATGTAATAACACAAATGACCAAATACTTATCACTTTATTATTTCTTCAAGGCCAACTATTTGGTGCTGTATTTATGATACTGCACAGAAGACACATAAAACATGAAGGATCCTGAATGTTTAATCATGAGTATTCTGTTTGCTTGTTTGCTTTCTTCCTCTGTTTGCTATCTGTTAGGTTGACTGTTAAGATGAAGAGAATCTAAAGTGAAAAGGATAGAAGAAGAACCACTTATAAAGAACATGAGTAATCTATAAATTGGATAAAAGTTGTTTTGAATATTTGAGAATTGACTACTTAACACTACTGCAACTCGTCTTCTTAAGAACAAATCGCTATAGTGTAATAAACTGCTTTAAACTCCTACTATAAAGACATTGCCCAGTTATTTACATATAAACTCTAAAATTAAGACTCACAATTATTTAATCTCAGTTAGAATTAAACTGTTTTTTAATTTTGGTGTTCATAGGAGATATAAATCAAAGGAACAAATAGCTAAAACATAAAATATGCCTATATTTTATTCCAGAAAGATAACCTGAACCTGTAGAACCTGGGCTTTCTTCAATTTCACTATAGTCCACTTCCTTGCCTAGCTCTCAGCATTATAGCATGCCTGCCCAACATCTCATCACAATCTCAAAGACCTATGTAGCTCTAACTCTATTAATAGAGTTTCTCATCACATTCATTCAAGACTATATCATCGGAATCATCCGGACATGTTTATTAAAAACGCAAATTCCTTGGCACTATTCCAAACCTACTAAATCATTTTCTGAATATTATCAGCAAAAATCTTCACTTTTTCACCAGTTCTCCAGGTGGCGATTACTCACACTACAGTCTGAAAACCACTGCTACAGATGGGGGAGAAAAATGCTATGTAGTGCTGCATAATTGTGGAAAAATTATACAAAATGAAAAATAATATCAGTTACACAAACCCTTAATCACGAGTCATAATTTTACTTGTTTTTCAACAATGAACAGCATAAATATTTTATTAATATATCAAAATACAGGTGTATATATATACACACACACACACACACACAAGACACATATATACATACACAGAGAGGGGAAAAAAAACTTGTAATAAAGATATTTATTGCTTTCTCATCAGATTGTGCTCCCGTTTGCATTTTTTCCCACTCAACACTTAGGGTAGAATTCAAAAAATCTGTTCTTTTAGCTTAAAAAATAATTACGACAGACTAGTTTCTTCCTTGAAATTAGTGCATTTTTTTTTTCATGAAATGACTTCCTACTTCCAACTTTACTTCATCTTCTGGCAACTATTTATATTCTTTAAATGAATTATCAGCATGCAAACCTCCTGTTATTTTTCCTAGTTTAAAAAAGCCTCTCTCGACCTCACTAACTCCGCAAGCTATCACGTTTTCCCTCCTCTATTGACAGCAATACTCTGTCAAAGATTTGTCTATACCTAACATTTAAAAATTTCCCTTTACCTATTCTTTTTTCAATGCATCTTACGCCCGCCAGAATGCTGTTATCAAGACTACCAATGACTTCCATGTTGCTAAAATCTATGGTCCCTTTGATTGTATCTGACCTGTCAGTAGCATTTGACAAAACAGATGTATTTAAAAACAACTTACCTAAGCAGTTTTTTTCTCTTGACTTCTAGGACACTGCACTTCCCTGGTCTTATTTCCTGATAATCTGCTCTCTTTCTTAGGATCCTACTTATAAATTCTCCGCAGCTCCCTGACCTCATATTTTGGGATGATTTTCAGTTGGGTACTTAGATTACTTCCCTTCTAGTTAATGTAAAGCTCTAGAAGGTCTTCTCCAGACTTAAGGCTTTAAATGCCACCTGTATTTTGCATATTCCTAAATTTATATTTGCAATTCTCCCCAGTCATTTGATTCACACATCTAGTTGATCACTTGGAGCCTCACCTGCATGTCTAACAGGTATATTAAACGGGACAGACCTCGCACTGAGCTCTCATATCCTTTGTCTTTAAATCTACTTCTCCTGTAGCTTTCCCCATCTCTGTAGATAGCATATTAATCTTTTCAGATACTCTGGAGACCTTCTTGACTTTTTCCCTTCTTTTTTACAGCTTACCTCTATCCCATCAGCAAACCCTTTTGGCGCTTTCTGCAAATGTGTCAGACTCTGACCACTTCTCATCACTTCCACTGCTTCCACTGGAGTTCAGGCCTTCATCATCTCCCACTTGAACTAGGAAAATAGCTTCTAAACTCCTCTTCATGCTTCTGCCTTTATTCCCCCAAAATCATACTCAATGCAATGGCAGCAGCGATTCTTTTAAAATATAAGTCATCAATTCTCTTCCCTAAGTCTTCCAATGGTTTTCCAACACATTCAGAGAGATGAAAGTCATCAAAATGACCTATAAGATCTTGAGTAGCATATATTAGTCATCTATGACTGCATAATAACTTGCCCCAAAATGTCACAGCTTAAGACAACAAACATTTACATATCACAGTTCCTGTGGGCCAGGAATTTGGGTGCAACTTAGCTGGTTTCTCTGAGTCAGGGTCTCTCATAAGGTGTCTCCTGAGGCTGTGGTCTCCTGTGAAGAATCCCCTTGTGGAAGATACTCTTCAAGTATTGCTGATGAGGATGTTGGCAGGTTTCACTTCTGTTGGATGGGGCCTCTCTTCATCCTTGCCATGGCCCTCTCCTTAAGTCAGCTCACAACACGGCAGCTGGCTTCCATCAGAGGGTGAGCAAGGAAGTAAGAGTACATGCGCAAAGTTGGAACTATTGGCTTTTTGTAACCTATTCTTGAAAGTGATATCTCATGATTTTTGCTGTACTTTCTTCATTAGAAGCAAGTCACCAGGTGCAGCCCACACTCAAAGTGTGAGTGTTAAACAAAAACATGAATACCAGGAGGTGGGACGCATCAGGGCCAACTTAAAAACTGCCTACCAGAAATAAACTGCACTCCCCCACATTATATATCTGAATTTATGTCTTGTGACTTTCTGCTTGATCACATTGCTTCAATTACACTGGCTCCTTTGTTATTCCATGTGTGAGTCATACACTTTCATGCCATTTGGCCTAGACATGTAAAGAGATGTTTGATTTTTAAAGGTTTCATCAAAGTTCTAAGAAGTTATCTGAAGCAACAAGGATGATGATCTCATATCAACATCATAGGAGTCCATTGTGGTCTTGAAGTCAGTGGCGTGTTTAGAGTCTTGTTGCTGAGAGTGGGCTCTGTAACATATTACCATGAACTTATAGCATCACGCATAATGAAAATTAGCTCAGGAGTCATATGGAGCTGGATTTGTGAATTACAGGATTCTCTTGGCCAGTACAATTCTATTAACAGGGAGGAAGCGAATCTCTATTATCCCAGTGTTTGTGCTTTGGTAAAGACAAGAATTTCATGATGGCTGCAATGCTCAGAATGATCAGAGGAGAAATACTGTGTAAAACTTCAAAGAACAAAAATCAGATGAAAAGCAAAAACCAACATACTATTCATTAAAAAAGAAGAGGAAAACAAAACTACTACTATACAAGTTAATCAGATTGAGCTTCACAGGAACTTGAAGCAGCGTCTACAGACCCCCAAAAGTCTTCATAAATGAAGTGCAAAACTTGGTATGAAAAGATATGGGTAACATAATCCATTATTATAGTAGCAAAACCGGAGATATGGCCCTGAATTGTAACTATAAAAACAGTCCACATTAATAATCTGTTTCGATAGAACAGTGATAGGAAGTAAAAAAGTCTAAAAAAATATTAGAATGCCATTTTGGTAAAATGTTTGTCTTTCTTCTACTACGTCTTTCACTAGTACCTCCTTACAAAGGTTGGTTATGTTACTATACACTCACTCAGACAAGAATCAAGCTTTGTGGGTTTTCAACAAACTTCATAGATGCTTCATAAATATTAAATAATCAGTTTCAACTCAGCAAGCAATGACAAGATCTTCAATAGCGGCACTACATTTTTCTGACCATTACATTATATACAAATAAATGAATTTTTTTAAAAAAGACTGAATGGGACAATTATTTAAAGTGTATTTTCTTCATTATTTTATGAACTCCTATAAAACAGTCATAGCTCATTTATTATGAAATCATGTTTTCTACTTAAATATCAACATAATCTTTGAGTATTGTAATTGCTAATATAAGTATCAAATGCTAAGAAAGAATACTTTTAAAAAATAATTTTGCTGTGTATTTTAAAAGTCTAGAACTTTAAACATTTCTATTCTGAAAAAATTTTACAGTAAGTTAGATTTGTAAAGCAAACTTCCTAATTTCTATATAGTACACAAAGAAGAAGGTTTTAAATATTATATATTAACAGAAAAGGACCAGTTTTGATTAAATGTATCTGCTATTTGCTAATCACATTCTGAGTCCTCTTTGCCCAATATTGTTTACCTAACATTTGAAAATTAAATAGTAAGAAATGCATCAAAATCTATGCTATCCATTTGAAATTGATAGTTTATATTCAGTGTAAAAGGGATAAAAATTTATAGTCCTGGGTGACAATTTTATGTAACAAGGCATGAGAATGTAAAATTCCATTCAAATTCGTTTCTTATCACTATTCATGAAAACAGCATTTCTCAGCTGGGAAAGCTAACAGTGATATTACATGGTGACATTATTTCAGAAGAGTTGTCTACGATGCAGAATATCTAATTTTTTCACACATGAGTAAGGACTATGTAAAATTTAGCATTTCATTTGCATTCTATATGCAATATTTTAAAGGGCAAGGTTAAGTATTTTTTGAAGTATTATCATAACCAAAAATTAATTGAAAAACAGGAATTTAATATTTATGTACCTCTTTTCTTCCAAGTCTTTTCAAATAGCTTTGCCAAAAATAATAGTTTATCTTGATATACTAAAGATACAAACACTATTATTGCTGCTTTAGTAAAAAGAAAACTGGAGCATGGAATTGCATAAACGATTTTTTCAAGGCAATCCAAATAAAGTATAGGAGCATAGGAACCATAATATAGCCACAGCTTCAGTATTCCTCATTTCAGTGTTTGATACTTTTCTTTAAAACATCAAAACCAGTAAAATAGCTTAATAACATCATATGCAGGGGACAAAACTTTTAACTACACTGTTTTCAAGACATTATGGAATCACAGTTAATGCAAGATCATGCAATTTAATTGCCTGACCTTATGTACAAGAAACCTTAAATCTATAAAGATTGTGGCTTATCCAAGGCCATGGAGTATGTTAATAGCACAGACTACACTGAAACCCAGGTGTTCTCTACTCCTTGCACAGTGCTGTGTCCACCATGATTGAAGTGAAAAATTGAATCAGGCTAACAGATACCTTGATACTTATAGATTTGGATGATATAGATTTCATGTAGGATGAAAACTCTCTAATGATATAAAGAGTTTTATTACAGTAGATTCTGACTTTAATATGTTTCAAATATAATCTACATTTGAGGCATTAGTCTTACCTTTTATACAAAAGAGACAATTTTAAAAATCATTTTTGCATAATTCAGAAAGATAAAATGTTCATACTCTTCACTTCTTATTTTCCACTTTACTTATTTATTTATTTCATTTACCAAACAGTACCACTAATCTTATATTCTTGCAGTTTAATCACCAAAAGCAGAGGTCAACAAAATTTATTTGCAAAGTGCCTGATAGTAAATGTTTTTGAACTACTCAATTCGGGTGTAATTACTGCTGTTTGTAACACCAAAGCAGCTATAGACAGTGTGTGAATAAATGGAAATGGTTGTGTTCCAATATAACTTCCCTTAAGAAAATAGGTGATTGGCCCATGGGCCATGATTTTTCAACCCTAATATAAAGCCTGATGATTGCAGAATGAAGAAACAGGATGATGACAACTTGTGGTATTTCATCCCAAGAGTATTATAGTTCTGAAATAAAATCACCATCAAAGTCTGGAGCTCAAATTTTTCTAAGTTATGTATATCGACTTGCTGAATTGGCATACCTTTTAAAAATAAGACTTATCTTTATCCTCTCTGAGATTCTTTTTTTTTTCGGTAAAGTTATCTTTAGTGTTACCATTGGCATAATTTTTTTGTAGGCGAGAAAACCCAAGAATTTGGCAATACATAGGGTTTAAATAGCACATTATGTGATGTCTTAATTTAAACAAAAATATTCTAAAACCTTTTATCCTCATCCTGATTTGTCTCATCTGTCACCTCTGCCTCTTGAGAAACCCCATGAAATGTCAATAAAATAATTTAAAAAGGTTTAAGCCCACTAAGTTGTAGAGAACAGGAGAGAAATCAATGGAGCAGAATTCTCAGCACAGTTTGGAAGGTAAAAAGGAGGAGTGATGGTGACTCAGATTAGTGGAGGAGGCTAGCATCAAGTGCTGCAGAGGAGGGCATGAATGAGAAGTGGGCCAATTCAAACTTCAAAGTGCAAAATTTCGGGAGATTCAGAACTTGAAGCACCAGTTAAGAAGGAAGTTAAGATATGAGGCATGGGAGAAAAAAAGTAGGAGAATCAGGTTAAAGTTTGCACGTAAAATGTATACTTGTATCCTTAGCCCACCCAGATCCCAAACAGTTTTGCACTCCCCCAGATCTCATTGACACCTCCTAAATAGACTGGAAGCTTACTCCGAAGAAACTAAGCCACAGAAGCTCAGGGTCCAGGGACAGCCAGTCCAATAGGGAACTGCAGAGAGGAATGGAACAGAAACAAAGAGTCAAGTCACAATCAGCACAGTGAATATGAAATCCTCTGCGATTCTTTTTCTATCTTGTTTCTGGAACATCAGCCATACAGCCAGAGGAGTCTCTTCCAGGAAAATGCATAGTCCTTCAGAAAAAGTAATCACTATATACTGACACATGAGGGCCCCAATTATCCAACTTTAAGTTCCCAAACTTCTTTCTTTTTTTCTCCTCCTTCAGTCTCTTCCTCTTCCTATCCCCTGCCCACAGTTTCCATCAGCTTTTTAGCTGCTTCTTATTAGATGTGATTTGTCAGCTAAGGATTACTAATTAATGTAAGAAAATCTCCCCAATCTGAAGAAAAACGACACCAAATAAAAAATTAAAAACAATAAACAAACTCCCAAAACAAAAACCCGGAACACATAGACCCAACACATAAATGGAAGGAAATTTACATTTAATATTATCAGAGAGAAGAAAATACTTATTAAATCCCTGAAATGGAAACAGAAAGCTATTATAAAGAAACAGTAATATAATTAAGAGAAATCTCTCAAAATTAAAAATATGACAATATAAACCATGGGTACTAAACCAAAAAAAGAAAATCTCATAAATTGTAGAAGACAGAAATAAGGGAAAAATAAAGGAAAAAAAAAAACAATTTAGAGGATTGATTCTAAATTTCTAAATGGCCAACATCCAACAGTTTCCAGGAAGAGATGAGAGACAAGAGTAGTAAATTATCAAAAAAGCAATAAGAAAAACATTCTTGAGAAATTATGCATGTTTTAAAGAAAAGTATAAAGGATCAAGAATATGTAAATGTTTTCTAATCTATGCTATTTTATTTTTTTTGGAGGCAGATAGAGTTTCACTTTTGTCACCCAGATTGGAATGCAATGGCGCCATCTTGGCTCACTGCAACCTCTGGCTCTCGGGTCAAGTGATTCTTCTGCCTCAGCCTCCCAAGTAGCTGGGATTACAGGCACCAAGAAGCTGGAGTTACAAGTGCTTGCCACCTTGTCCAGCTAATTTTTGTATTTTTAGTAGAGATGGAGTTTTGCCATGTTGGCCAGGCTTGAACTAATCCACCTGCCTCGCCCTCCCAAAATGCTGGGATCACAAGCATGAACCACCGCACCCAGTCTTTGCTATTGTTAGATAGAGAGAGTAGTTCTATTATACATATGAGAATATAATACCTGAAATTTAGAGTAAGTTTAAAACGTTGACAATGGAAATAAATTATGTAAAAAAGGCTAATTTTGATGTATTTTTCTTTAGTCAGATCTCAAATGAGAGTAGTTTATTCTGTGTTGGGTACCATAATTTCATAGAGATAGAAACTCTAAGGGATTGAAAAGGATAATGGGCAGTTTGCTGTATTTATTGTTTATTGCTGGGTAACAAAGCACACCAAAACTCTGTGGCTTCGAACAACAATAATTTTATCTGTTCATGCTCAGCTGAGTGGCTTTTCTGCTGTTCTCATCTGGAGTCATTCATGCAACTGTAGTCATCTGGTTGTTAGACTGGGGCTGAATGCCTTCTATACGTGGCTGAAGGTTGCTGATGGCTGACAGCAGAGCTGGTCTTCCCACAAGGAGACTAGTTCAGGCTTCTTCACAAGGATGTCTCAGGTTCCAAGAAAGTGAGAGTGGAAGTGACAAGTCTTCTCAAGGCTTCTGCTTGAAATTCCTGTCACATCACTTCTGCTGTGATGCTCAGAGCAGACCACAAGACCAACCCAGATTCAAAGTTCCAGAGCACGTATATCCTCCTCTTCTTGGGACAAGCTCCATGTGCATTCAGGGATGGAAAGAATTTGTGACTATCATTTTGCAATCAACTGTATTTAGTGCAAACCACATCATATGAAGACTAATTTTAAAAAATTAGGCCTGATTAGCCTATAGTATAGTATAGGAGCTATGGTAAATATTTTGGACATTTGAAGTGTTGTAATGTGAAAAGGGTATTCCTTTTTTTACAAGCACTAACGGTCAGATCAAAGATGTGGATGAAAGTTTGAGAATGCCAATTTCTGCCCAATGCAAACAACAGCTTTTTAAAAATTGTGAAATGTTGTATCACAAGAAGGCTTTAGGTATATGTTGGTCCAACCCACAGATGGCAGACTGCATGAGGCCTATGACGGCTTTGAATGTGGCTCCACACAATTCATCAACTTTCTTAAAATGTAATATTTTTATGATTTATTTTTAGCTCATCAGCTATAGTCAGTGTATTTTACGTGTTGCTCCAGACCATTCTTTTTCCAATGTGGCACAGGGAAGTCAAAAGATGGGACACCCCGGTTTAGAATATGGCAGAGAGATTTGCTTTAAGACGCTAGGCTAGAGTACTTTTAATGTCTCTTCTGGTGTGGAATCCCTATGAGTCTTTACAATTTGTAGGGAGCATAAGTTGGTGGTCAAGACTAGATATGATGTTTGGGAATGGTCTGTAAATAAATGACTCATCTCAGTTGTGAGTTTATAAACAGGGAGAAGAACAAAAGAGAAGGAGAACAGAACCTTGGCTGATACGGGACTCCAGGGAGGAAGAGCAGCAGTGCAAAAGAAATGCAGGGGAAAGAAAAAACAAATCAGAATGACTGATTTACCATAGCACGTCACCTCAGCATTTATCTCCTCATGTAAAATTTTGTACTGCCTTCAGAATATCTATTTCATCTTATTCTTCTCTGATACATAAATCTTTTTCATCTGAAATTCCTATTTGTGAAGTTATTACTTGGTTTCAGAGTTATTCAGGCTCAAATGGCTCCCTCCCCTCAGAGTTTTCCATTTATTATGGCATCCTAACTAGTATATCTTTCCTAGGAGGATAAATTACTACAGCTGTGGGTTTAAAATCTATGGTTGCCTCCCAACCTCTTGCATTTTTAACTGAGTTTATATTCAGGCTCTTCAGAGAGAAATATGACTGAACAACCAGAAGAATGTTGCATTACCTAATCCAACTGTACATTAGTGGCAGGATAAAGACAAACTCTAGGTCCAATAAGCAAGGTAGACAATTTCCTGGAGACTCTTGTATCTGCTATTTCTCAATTTAGCTTTTACCTGGGACTGATTCCAGTAGATAATGGTGAAAGTTATTGATAAAGAGACATTCACACTTTTATGAATCCCTCCCTACTTGTATAGCAACAAGACTTTTGTGTTGTAAGTTTCGTAGATGGAGGACCACAACGGATAATAACAAAACTGTCAGTAAAATATTATTAAAAAACTTTCAAATGGAATATGCATGCTGCAGGTAAATCAGATCAATCTAAAAGAGATAGATGTAGTATTAGCAGGAGAAATTATGAGCAAGCAAGGCTATGAGTGTGGTTTCTTCCACAATCAGATTTAAAGTTGTATAGATTTTGAATGTGGGTGTGACATTTTGTTGAGGCAGTTGAGGAGGAGGGCATTTCTGGTGCTTGGGAAGATGGTGTGGCTTGGTCTCATGCATTCCTTAGGCTTTGCTGGACTATGCCCTAACAATGCACAGGTATGCCTGCCTTCCTGTTTTCCTATCTGGAAATTTCCTGGCTGGCATAATTGACATTTATTTCCTTGAAGAATGTCTGTTAATGTAGCTATCTCTTCTAATACATCCATTACTAACATTTCCCTATGTTCTATAATCGCACTGTCTAAGGAATTCACATTCTCCCTTCTAAGTTCTAGACACTTGCGATGGCAATGTTTTGCAGCAAGGTAACCCATGTAGTGTCTTTGTTCTCCTAGCTTTCTAAACTTCTAACTTCTTATTTGTACATATATCTACACACACACACACACACACATACACACATATATATAAAGTTATTTCAGTTTTCTTTTTCTATATCTTATGAAGATGTGAAAAATCAAAACAGGTCTTTTAGAATTCCTTAGGCAGCGTTTCCTTTTTGATTCCTGTGAGCCTTGGTTTTTATTCTCACTTTCTTTTTTTTTTTAAGATGGAGTCTTGCTCTGTCACCAGGCTGGAGTGCAGTGGTGTAATCTCGGCTCACTGCAACCCCCGCCTCCTGGATTCAAGCGATTCTTCTGCCTTAGCCTCCCTAGTAGCTGGGACCACAGGCACATGCCACCACACCTGGTTAATTTTTGTATTTTTAGTAGAGACGGGGTTTCACCACGTTGCCCAGGATGGTCTCGATCTCTTGACCTCGTGATCCACCCACCTCAGTCTCCCAAAGTGCTGGGATTACAGGTGTGAGCCACCGCGCCCAGCCTTGTCCTCACTTTCTAGCAGAATACCCAGCACTTTATTTATACTCACAAAATGGAAAACATTTTAAAGTAAAATGATCACATTTCAATAACTTCAGCACCTAATTTGTGTATCTTCTTCTAACACGTAAGCAATTCACGCTCCAAATGTTTATTGCACATTCCTCAGATTCACCAAGAGCGTCCCTCATTTACCTGAAACGTCAGTAGTTACTATTTTTGCTGGCCCATGTTTTACGTGTTATTACTGGTAAACAATAACCCATATTTAACATAAATTTGAGAAAAATGTATCAAGTAAGAAGTGGAAATTCTCTATTCTTTCACTAAACTCAAGACTTTTTAAGATAGAGTTTCACTTTGTTACCCAGGCTGGACAGCAGTGGCATGATCCATGCAAAAAAACACAAACAGACCAATACAAAAGTGAGCAGAGGATATAAACAATCAAGTTAAAAAACTAATAAATAACAAATAAATAAATGACACTGGTTACTTCCACTACACATTAAATAATTACCAATTGAAGTTTTTTTTTTTTTTGCGCAGTAAAGCTCTAAAACTTAAAATACTTTGACATGGATTATTGGAGAAAAGATATTCTCAAGAACTGTTGGTGAAAGTACAAATTGATACAGCTTTTAATTGGAAGGTAATTTTTTAAAATTATTCAATTTCACTTCCAGAATTATGCTTCATAGTAAAAAATAGTCTTTTTGTCCCTCTGTGTGTATATACATGAATTTTCACTGCAATGTTGCAACAGAGAAGACAAGAAATCCATTTTGCATGATTATTAATAAAGGAATCATTAAATAAAATACGGGAATATTCTGCAACTATTAAAAAAATGATAGGACCTTTTGTGTGATCCAGAACAATGTCAATAATATGAAGTTACCAACATCAAAATATGTGGCATAATGCCAGCTAATGAGGAGAACAAAAGATCAAGGTGGCGGGAATTCGAAAGGCCGCAGAAGTGAAACACTCAGCAGGGATTACTTTAAGGCTTGAGTTAGCCAGGCAGAGCGGTTAACACCTCTATCCCAGCAGTTTAGGAGGCAGAGGTGGGCGGATTGTTTGAATGCAAGAATTTGAGACCAGCCTGGGCAACATGTTGAAACTCTGTCTCTGTTAAAAATACAAAAACCTAGCAAGACATGGTGGTGTGCACCACTGCTCCCAGCTACCAGAGGCTGAGGTGGGAGGAGCGTCTAAGTCTGGGAGGTGGAGGTTGCAGTGAGGGGAGATAGCACCACTGCATTCCAGCCTGAGTGACAGAACCAAATCCTTAAAAAAAAAAAAAAAAAGGCTGGGTGCTGGGGCTCACCCCTGTAATCCCAGCACTTTGGGAGGCTGAGGCAGGTGGATCATGAGGTCAGCAGATCGAGACCATCCTGGTTATCACGGTGAAACCCCATCTCTACTAAAAATACAAAAAATCAGCTGGGCATGGTGGCATGCGCCTATAGTTCCAGGTGCTTGGGACGCTGAGGCAGGAGAATCGCTTGAACTTGGGAGGTGGAGGCTGCAGTGAGCCGAGATCACACCACTGCACTCCAGCCTGGGGGACAAAGCGAGACTCCATCTCAAAAAAAAAAAAATACACACACACACACACACACACACACACACACACACACACATAATTTTACCATATATATTTATATATAACATTTTCTCTTTATATAGAAGTATATATAAAAATATATTTATATCTATAAATGATATACACATTTAGAAGCAATATGGTGCTAAATTTTGCTTGTTTTTGAACTCTATAAAAATGAAATTCTACTGTTTTTATTCTTGTGTACTTTGCTTTTTTCACTCAATAGTATATTTCTGAAATATAATTCATGTTGAGATTTGTAGCTATAATTTCTTTTCACTAATGACTCATGTTCAAAAAACTTGCTGAACCCTATTATTAATTATAATAAATTGTTCATGTATTTGGTTATCTATGTGGACAATCATAACTTTACCAAGTAATGATTTTTATTTCTTCCATCCCAACCACTATTCCAGTTACTGTACTTACCTAATTGTTCTAACTTGGCCATCTCTCAGTGGTGTGTTGACAAATCAATGCCCTTCCACTCACCTCCTTACTCTCCCAATTCCTAATTTGTAAGGTTGACAATTTCCATAATGCAAATCCTTCAACCGTGGTCAAAGATGTGCTACAATAGGCTCATGCCTGGGGAAGTCAGTGGTCTTATCATCTTCCCCATTATCTTGAAGCAGCTAGCTTGATAAAATGGTGAAATAGCCTTTTAAAAACACAGTTACATTGCCAGTTAGGGCTGGGGCAAAGTTCTCCAGAAGGCTGTATGCTCCGAATTAGCATCCAGTATATAGCAGCTTTTCCCGTAGCAAAGGCTGTCCCTACCAACTTGATTCTGTGTGATCTGGGTCCATCAGGTCACTAGATTTCAGGCATACTAGTCTATTTAATAGTTCCCAATCTTTCATTATTAAATCAGATGTTTGTTGTAAGTTTTGTTTCTTAAATAGATACCCTGGAGAGGTGAGAGGGTTCTCTTCCATTTCAAGTTGCTGCTAGTTTTCATCATGGTTTCTGAATGTTCCAGCAACTTTTTCTGCACCAGTATAAGATTATCTTGTCTGTTTTTTTCTGCTTCCTCCTTTAAACTGTTAGTGTGTAAATGAAGTTTATAAATTGTCCTGTGCTGATACTCTTTTACTCCTGGAATAGCCTCACTTGGTAATTATCTATTATTTTCTTTACATAATGCTAGAGTCAGTATGATTCAACTGTCTAAAGGCCCTTTCTCATGTCTCTCAATTATAAATTATATATTCTTAGGATGAAGTATATGATTGGTTCTGCTTTGGTTTCCAGACATTTCTGGAGGAATCCACCAAGGTCAAAGGTGACAACATATGTGGAATATCTCTCCTTGCTGGAGCACTTTACGTTGAATTAAAGTTTTATGAAAAGGAGACACCGTTGTTATGACATTGATAGCTGTACTAAGAGATCTTTAGTTATCCAATATGAAGGGTACTCTGAGTATAATGTATACTAGGCATGTTTCACTTTTTGGAGTACGTTATAGGCGCAAGTATTGAACACCATCATGAAGTAAATACATCAATTTCATAACGATAATTCAGTGATAAACATTACATATGCAATGTTTTATTTTTACACAATTCTTGACTTTTGAGTTTACCACTTTCATGTTTTGGGTAACATTACTGCCAAAATGTAAATTTTAAAATTTTATTTAATATAATTTGTAATTGACAAATAATAGTATATATTTATTATATTAATTGCACATGTTAAGTGATGTTTTGAGATATGCATATATTATAGAATGATTAAATCAAGCTAATTAAAATAGCCCCCACTTCACATACTTTTTTATAGTGCAAATAATTAAAATCTGCTCTCTTCGCAATTTGGAAATATACGTTACATTATCATTAACTATAGTCACCACGCTGTGCCATGGGTTTCAAAACCTTATTCCCCTGTCTAACCGAAATCTTGCACTCTTTGAACAATATTTCCTCAATCTTCCTCGCTACCACCCCAGCTCCTGGTAACCACCATTTTACTGTTTCTATGAGTTTAACTCGTTTAGATTTCACGAGTGATATCATGAATATTTGTCTTTCTGTTCCTTGCTTACTTCACTTATGTTCTCCAGGTTCATATATGTTGTCATAAATGAGAGGACTTTCTTCTTTTTAAAGGGTAACTAGCATTCCATTATGTGTATACACCTTTTCTTTATCCAATTATCTTTGTCCCCAAGTGTCTTGAGGGACACTTAAGTTGATTGCATATCTTGGCCGTTGTGAATAATTCTGCAATGAACATGAAAGTCCAAATACCTCTTCGACATACTGATTTACTTTCCTTTGGCTATATACCCAGTAGTGGGACTGCTAGATCATATGGTAGTTCTATTTTTAATTTTTTGAGAAAACTTCATTCTGTTTTTCATAATGGCTGTACTAATTTACATTTCCACCAACAGTGTACAAGGGTGCATTTCCTCCACATCTTTGCCACACTTTTATTGTTTTTGGATGAGAGCACTTTTAACAGTCATGAAATAATAGTTCCTAGTTTAACTTTGAATTTCCCTGATTATTAGTGATATTGAGCATTTTTATATACCTATTGTTCATTTGTATGCTCTTTTTTTGAGACATACCTAGGCAGGTTCTTTGCCCAGTTTTTAAATTATTTGGTTTTTCGTTTGCTGTTGAGATGTTTTAATTTCTTATACATTTTGGATATTAACACTTTATCAGATCCATGATTGTGAGTATTTTCTCCAAATCCATAGGTTGCCTTTTCACCCAGTTAATTGTTTCCCTTGCTTTTTAGTTTTATGAAATTCCATTTGTCTAGTTTTGCTTTTGTTGCCTGTACTTGTCAGGAAAACAAAATGTAAGTGCAAAGTGCACTTCTTTAAATAGATATTGGGGTCTAATAGTAAAAAAAAGTAAGCAATATTAATTTCACCAGGAGGTAAAAAATAAAATTTCTTAGGTAATGAATTTATGCTTGTTATCACCTTGCTATTGATTTAAGAATAGAGTAGTGACTGAAAATCAGAGAATGTTACTTTACTTAGATATGAATAGCGGCTAATAATTTTGACCTATGAAAGAAGAGATTATAAGAATTAAGTATACTTAGAGATATTTAGGGATAAAATAAATACCTCTTTTATTGGGAATAAAATGAAAGTTGAAAAGATTACCTTGTAAAGGTTTAGTCATGGTGTGCTTTTTCCTGAATAGTTTTACTAGAGAACTGTTAGCTTGTGAAGTCTCTGAGGACAACAACCAAGTTCTTATCACTCATTATTCCCCAAAATTGTGGCGAATGTTCAGTGACTGTACATTTGATAGGAGGAAAGTAGTCCTGTGGGGAAAAGACAAATGGAATTACAATGCAAAATATACTTAAAATGAGACTAATAAAACTGTAATTGTAAAGGTGAACTGGAATAGAGACTGATCAGGAATGTGTACATGGAAGGGAGAGAATTGGAAAAGTAGAGGTCACACCTAGGCTGACCCAGAACACAGGCACATGCAGGAAGACCTGATCATCTCTTAAACTCTGCTACCCTAGTCAACCGTCAATCTTCCTCTTGTATTTGTGCCAGACTTTCAGTCTCCCCTGATTCCATGAAACCATGCAAATTCTGTAAGAGTCCAAGGAATATTTCTCTTTTTATGGCTTTGAAACTTTAAATCATATTGGGTTGATATTTGACATACTTGTTGACAGCCTAAATGGATTTTTTAATAGTGTAGCTTAGATAAATCTTTCTTTTGTTGTAGGGAAGCCAAAAATGTTTTTATGGCTAACTCAAGCCTAATAAGCAGCCAGAGTTTTTTAAAAAAATGTAACCATTTAATTTTTAATATGGATTGTTTCCTTTTGGTAATTAAAAACAAATATTTTGTAAAATTGCCAACTTATTAATCAAAATAACATAGGATTTTGTACATAAGGCATTTAAATATGTTTTAAACTCTTCTGAGATGGAACCATGAAATAAAACAGATTGAAATAGGATCTTTTATTGCCTATTTTCTATTTAGAGCAAAGGTCATATATAAAGTTCAGCAAAGGCCATATTAAATTTTAATAGAGTCTAAATTTACTTGGAGTAATACATGTCTAAATACTTTGTCTATATTTGCCACAGTATACTAACATGTGGCACCAGGAGGTAGAAGAACTAGGTCTTACCTTGGTTAAATAGGCCTTGAAGTTTTTGCCACTAGTCAAGTTTGATCAAAGATGACCCAAATCTTCCATTTTTCTCATTAGCGGCAGTGCCAATATGTTGCTTTAAGTCAGGATACCAGTGTAGCCAGAATGTTTTGACAACTAGAGATAGAAATTCTCTATTCACCAGAGCCCAAATAAAAGAGGCCAAGTAGAGAGTTTTACTTTCTTTTGTGTGCCTAGAAGTCTATGTCTCATAAGCATTCAGACATAAGCATTATCAAATATATTCATCTCAAGGGCCTTGAAAAGGTTATGCTTTGTGCATTTCTATACAGTGTGCTGGCATTTCGTTTACTTCTTTTATTTCTCTACAGCCAGAGGTATTTTAGAATTTCTTCTGCTGTCTTAGCCATTACATCAGTAAAACAGAAATCAAATACTAGTTACCTTACATTGGCTTGTAATAAACATTGACCCAATAACGTTCTTAATATTAAATATCATGTGTCTTACTCTTTTACTAATATCTTACTAATTTTCCAACTTCAACTCCTAATTATTAAATGTATATTCTATAATGCCATCTTGACAGCTCTTTTAATCGGTCTTAGGTAATTTGTATGTTAACAATGATCAGACATATTTTCACTATCTCAATTTCATTCTTTCAAAAGGTTAGCTGAGACTGTGATAAATTTCTTAATACTGAACTTAATTTTTCTCAATAAGTAAAGCTAGTTTAATACTGTTAAATAACAGCCATCAATTAAATAATGAGCTCTAGTGAAATTAGTTTAACAAACTGAATTCAAAAGAATATTATCCCTGCTCAAAGGCAATGCAACATCATTATAGAGACCTAATAGCTTCCAAGTGTTAGTACTTTGGCCTGCATCACATTTAGAAGTTTCAAGCACTTTGAAATAATGTGAAAGTATATGTGGAGGTGGAGATTGGGCTGAAACTTGAACTGCTGTATAGATCTGTCTGCTTCCTCCTGATTGTTAGTTTTTTCCATGTATTTTCGCTGTACTATAAAGGTGAAGATCACTAGACTCTCATTTTCTTTATGTTGATGGAGCCACTGAAAGCCCCAAACTACCACAAAGTCAGGAAATGCAAAGTGTGGTCACTTTCCACAACCTATCATGAAATAAAATTGCTTAGTATTCTTGCGTTATGTGAGGTTTCAGTTATTGATCTTGAGCATATCATCAACAAGCAAATAGGTGAGTGTGGCCCTCTTTCTCCTCTTTATTTTCTATAAAGAATTAGCCTGATATTATGGTCAACCACAAACTTTACCCCCAAAACGATTAGTGCACATACGCTACAAAAAACAACAATTAATGTGTTTTTTATTATTGTATATTATTAACGTGTAGTTTATTTTTGTGATAAGATTCTAAAATTACTATTTTTTTAAAGGTTAGTACTAGTTCTGTGTTTAGGAAACACAAGCATAAACGTTAAGCAATGCTTCAACTAAAATTAATTGTGCTGAATTTTTGGTCTTTGGCATATAAGGCAATTGTATAGATGCCACTGACCTGAAATGGTCTTCAATCATTCACTGATCAAAAGATAAGACTTATATTTTGCTAATTAATGCAGCTTTCCAAATAAAAACATATAGAGTAACACAAGCTTCTAAATATTTAAAATAAATCTTCTCTACAGTGTGTGGTATATCTGTTCTTTAAACTTTTGATGTTTTCTTAAAAAAAATTATCTATTTCTCCCCAAAATGATCTGTCTTCTCTTTGCCTATGAACAGAAATTGTTAAGGGATATGTGGAAACCCTTAACATTTTCTCTAAGGTTGCCCAAAGTGCATAATACAAAAGACTATAGGAAACCTGTTCTTTGTTTTAGCATCATTCTTCGTCTTTAGAGAAAAACACAACACATCTAAACCAAAACAAAAAGTGAATCACTCCCCACTTGCAGAAAAATCCTGTAAGTGCAATGTGATTTTGAGCATTTGCAATGAGATAAACAACTTGGGTTTGAATTTTAGCTTTCCTTCATTGCCTTGACAAAACATAAACTTTTCTCAGCTTCAACTTCATATGTGAAGTTCCAGGCAATTACTGAGTTAGCCTTACAGGATTTTTATAAAGATTGTGTGACATACTCTGCTTAACAGAGCACCTGGCACACAGGAGATAGTGGTTAATCAGACAAAAGCATGATGGCTCTTACCTTTGTGTATTGTTATGGGTTGAATTGCGTTAGTGCAAGATTCATATGTGGATGTCCTAACCCCCAGTACCTCAGATTGTACCTGTATTTGTAGCCTTCAAAGAAGGAATCAAGGTAAAATGAGGTTGTTTTGGTGGGCCCTAATTTAATACAATGGGTGTCTGTATAAGAAGAGATAATAAAGACACAGACGTGAGCATGCCAGGGGAAAGATCATGTGAGAGTGTAACAAGAAGATAGCCATCTATAGGCCAAGAGAGGGTCCTCAGGAGAAGTCAACCCTGCTAACATCTTGCTGTTAGACTTCTGGCCTCCAGAACTGTGAGAAAATACATTTCCTATTGTTTAAGCTAGTCAGTCTATGGTACAGTCCATCCTCCATATTCCTGGGATCCCCATCTATGGATTCGACCCACCATGGACCAAAAATATTTGGGGAGAAATAGTCAATAAAAATAACAACATAACAATAAAAAATAATAAAATGAAAAAACAAATGCTTAACAACTATTTATAAAGTAATTACATTGTATTAGGTATTATGAGTAAATCTGTTATCTAGAGAACATTTAAAGAACAAGGTAGGAGGTGTGTAGGTTATATGCAAATGCTATGCCATTTCATATAAGGGACTTGGGCATCTGTAGATGTTGATATCAACAAGGGTGTCCTGGAACAAATCCTTCATGATCCCAAGGAATGACTGTGTTTTGTTATGAGCAAACAAATATGTCTATCCAGGACAACTTTCTTTCTAGTTTTTGGAACAGACTTATTGCATTGGACAAAAGTGTTGGGCTTATGACTATACCAGGCCATGATCATACCTGTAGCAACCACAGTCACTTGCCCAGACCCAAAATAAGGTTAGTCAGAGTCCTTTTCCAGGCTTTTTCTGTTAAAGGACACGGGGTTATTCTCTAATTCTTTACTTAAAATCATGGAACACATACCCAGTGATGCAAAGATTAGCCTGAGAGGAAATGGCAGGTACTCAAAGAGAAGAAAAGCAGAGAGACAAAGAGGGAGAGTCCCAGAGGTCCCCTTAGTTCCAACAACTGTCTATAATTTCGTGAACTTCTCTCCAAAAAGTTTTCTTTTTAAGTTGGCTTATTGTCATTTTTAGCTAGAAGAAATCTCTACTACTCTTTTCACTTCTGTTATAAAACTGAACATACAGTTCCATGAGAAAAAAGAACCCTTGCGTCAATAGAGCTGATACATTACTGGTTGAATTGTATGGTCTTCCTGGCCAAAAAGATGTGTTGAAGTCCTGACCCCCTCATTCGTTAGAATGTGACCTTATGGGGAAATAGGGTTTTTGCAGTTATATTTAGTTAAGATGAGCTCATACTAGAGTCCGGTGAGTCTCTAATCAAGTATGACTGGTGTCATTATAATAATACAGACATGTGAAAATGCAGAGATACACAGGCAGAACGCTCGTAATGACGGAGGCAAAGACTGGAGGGATGCAGCTGCAAGCCAACTAACGCCAGTGATAGTTGTCAGACTACCAGAAGCTAGGAAAAGACAAAAAAGGATCCCCCTACAGATTTCAGAGGAAGCAAGAACATGCCAGCATGTGGATTTCAAATTTGTAGCTTCCAGAACTACGAGACAAAAAATTCCCTTTGTAGCCGGGCACGGGGGCTCACGCCTGTAATCCCAGCACTTTGGGAGGCTGAGGCCGGAGGATCATGAGGTCAAGAGATCGAGACCATCCTGGCCAACATGGTGAAACTCCGTCTCTATTAAAAATACAAAAAAATTGGCTGGGCGTGGTGGTGCGCACCTGTAGTCCCAGCTACACAGGAGGCAGGAGAATTGCTTGAACCCGGGAGGCGGAGGTTGCAGTGAGCCGAGGTTGCACCACTGCACTCCAGCCTGGCGCCTGGGGACGGAGTGAGACTCTGTCTCAAAAAAAAAAAAAAAAAAAATTCACTTTGTATTAAACTTCCCAGTTTGTGGTACTGTAATAACGTGTTGTAGAAGAAGTTCTAAGAACCTCGTATAGTATATAAGAAAGGGGTTATGGTTATGGTTCATGGCAGTCTGAGTTTTTCATTAAGATCCCACATTTTGTCTAAGACCCTCCTCTGATCTCCTCTAGTCTTTATTTGTACTTTCCATTTTTTCAAAGGACAACACAAGTTGTATAATTTGTATGTGTTTTAACATATTTCTTGTGTCAACAGCTAGACGATAAGTCTTTTGAGATCAGGACTCATGTCCTTTAGCTTTCCACTACCCAGGACAGTGAATAAATTCATGTATATCATGTTGTCACTGTCATCATCAACGCATCAACATCATCATCATCATCAGAATCATCACCATCAATACCATCAACACCATTAATACAGCTACTGTTTATTATATTAGGGTTAAACAAGGTACCTTTCATATATTGTACCATGTAATCTTCATAAGACCCATGTGAAATAGCTATTAACCTATTTAAAGAAGATGAAACTGTTGCTAAAAGAGAAGTTTGGGAAGTACATTCCCAAAGTTCCCACAGTTGATAGGAGGGGAGGATTAAACATAACCTTAAGGATCTTCCAAGTCAAAGTCTTGAAGATAATGTGATTGTTACTTTGTAAATCTTTTCTACTTTTGCAACTGTTAAGCATTCTAGAATCCCACTCACGCTCTGAGTCACCCCAAATGATGCTCTTAAACTTTTTCAAGAGCTGCAAATCAAAGTTTCTTTTTTATTCTAAGATATAATAATAATAATTATATTAGTAATGTTTCTATCTCCATCTCTCTCTCTCTCTCTCTCTCTCTCTCCTCTTCTCTCCTTTTACTTAATCTTCTGGCCGTCATTGTAGTTTAGGTTAGGGGAAATGAAATTACTACTTTTTTGATACTATATAGAGTCAAAATTTCATAAACAGATTTTCAGAAAATAAATGATACAGGCATTAGCTACTTTTATAATTTCCAGAACAAAATAAGAATCTCTTAAAAACCATTGAGACGACCCTGACTCCCTTCCATTCCCAACTCTGAACTAAAGCTGCTCTGTTGGGTTACTCAGGACCTCAGATCTCAGCTCTTTCATTGTTTTCTCAGAAAATTCTTTCTTGGCTTCCCACCCTAAATAAAGCTTTGCATTATGTATTTTAAGAGTACCATGTGCTATCCTTTTATAGAAGTTATTATTATTAGTTTTTAAAACTGTATTTGTGTGATTATTTTTTCATTTTTCCCATTGACATTATCCACTTTTCTGTAAATGTCATGAAGACATGACACTTCTACCTTATTTTACTCAACACTGCCCCGGTAAGAAACTCATTCAGTACCTGGTATATAAAGAGTATTCAAAAAAATTGACCAAATGGATGAATGAATACATAGCTCTAAGTGTGATGGTCCTTGCTTCTTCCCAGCCTTTCCTCTAGGCTTATATGACTGGAGTGGTTGAACAATACTCCTACCTCAAACTATTTTTCACTTGGTTTCCCTGACATGGTACCCTGAGCTTTTCCATCTCTGTTCACACTCTTGATCTCTTGTCTAGGTTTGTGTCTTCTTCTTCTTCTTCATGTGGGCATTTTCACAGCTCTTTTTTTTCTTCTGGCATTTTTTATTGGATAATCAGTGTCAGTTGTCATTCTGTCATCCTCTTTAGTCGGTGCTTTCTCAAGGGCCTGGATGGCAGCCTGTACCTGGTGCGGTCAGATGTTTTCACTGTGGTGCAAAAGCTTCAGAGTCCATAGCATTCCCTTGTTAATGTGTCTGTCTGTACTCCCATGTCTCCCTCAGTGATGAGAAAATTTATGTCTTACTTGTTTCATCTAGCATGGTGCCTTATACATATATGTATGAAAGAGAGACTGAATCAGCTCTCTGCTCAAAAGCCTGCAGTAGTGTTTGTCACCCTTAGAATAACACCCAAAGTCCTTGGCATAGTCATGAAGTCCTGACCTCAATTGCCATCATTTGCTCTCTCACTTAGCTCAAGTTAAAATGGTCTTTTTGCTGTTTCTTGATGTACCATACACCTTATTTCAGGATTTTTGATCTGCTGTGCCATAAGCCTTGAATCTATTAATGCATAGACTTTAGGACATCTGTGAATTGTTTCTGCCATGTATTCCTATGGCTTGTTCTCATTAAAGCCTCCACTCCAGTGCCACCCTCTTGGAGGAGGCCTTTAAGGACACTATCTAAAACAGCAACACACTTTACTTTCCATTCTGTATTCTGCTCTATTTATGTTGCTCTTGATAGCACTTAACAATATCTAAGATGAGAGGTTTATTACCTATTTATTATCTGTCTCTGGTACTAGAATGTAGGCTGTGAGATGGAAGGGTCATTGTCTATTACACTTATCGCTGTATTCTCAGCACTGGGAAGAGCCCCGTAGTAGGTATTCTGAGTGAATGAGTCAATCAGTATTTTCAAGGTTTTCAATGACAGGAATCATTTTACGTTCCATTTTTATGTTACCAATCACCTGGCACCCTGCCCTCAATACAGGAGGTTTTCAAAAACTATTTGTTGAAGCTACATTCCTATGAGGTTCCCGTTTCATGAGTGGGAGGAGCTCCAAAATAGGTTCTGTTTGAAACTTTGGATCACTGTTCTGTTAGATATCAGAAAAGGGTCTTGCCCTTGAATTGTTGACTTCGAATTTCTTACTTTTTCTGCTATCAAATTACTTTATTTCATTCTCATATCTTATTTTTCATATTATGTATTCAGTTTTCAATATGCTATATATTAATTGTATAAAATAAGTAAATGAATGAGCACATTTGTAATGGAGTAGGGACTTTTATCTGGGACACCTCTCTCATACTGACAAGAATTGCACACACTTACACATATATTTTAGAAAGTTATAGTAGACACATTATAAATAAGACATGGAATAGATTTTTATTGAATACTTTTTATTAATCATAACTTTGTTCTTTATTGACAAAGGAAAATCATAACAAACTAGGCTTTTGATACCATATAGAGGACAAATAGTGATCACTTATCAGAGAAGAAAGAAAATGCATAACACTTTCGAGAAATGTTCTGGAAAGTTTTTTGCATAATATGGCTGAGCAATAGGAGACCCTGAACTAAATTTCAGAAAATCAGATTGAGGTTTAACTGTATAATAATTGTGATTTAGAACCAAATGACTTAAACTCTTAGCATCTCAGCTTTCTTATATATTATCTTCAAAGCATCTCATCAAGATAAATGAAAAGGAGAGCCTTATTCATCTCTTCTTTGAATGAAGTCTTATTCATACTTGCATGTGAGGGATCAGCCCTTCCTTTAAAAGCAAAAATATATGGCACAGACAGTATGGGAAGTTATAGCAATTCTTAAAATGAAAAGTTAAGTAGACATCTAACTAGCACACAGTAGGGAATCCAGGCTATGGGTTTCTCACTTAAACTTTATATTTTGATCACACCGTGCAAACTGAAACAAAAAGTGAGACATTTTTGCCTTCTCTCCAATTCACCCAAATAACAAGCATTCAGAGAGTTTTCCATTTGAGTCAAACACATTACTAGCTAAAGGGATGGGGAAAAAGACAAAGAAGGAATCAAAGCTGTGTTCACTGTGAAAGGAATCTAAAAAAACTAAACAACTTAGTGGAAGATACTCTAAGTTATAGGTATTATAAGGAAGGCACTTTTGTAAAATTTAAAATTTTATGCCAGAGGTTCATAACATCAGGTACACCAAGCCCATGGCCCATAAATTGATTTTAAGGGCTGTGTGACATTGGATGGGGAAAAATTACATCTTTATTCTGTAAAGTCCCCAAAAGAAATTTAGCATTTCCTTCAATTGTAAATGTAGGCAGCAAGCAGTACTTATAATTTTGTCATGAATAGACATTAGAGATATTTTTAAGTCATATTACAGTTCTTGGCGGTATCACAAATTATTGTTTATGCTCATCACTGCTGTGGTAGTTATTTTGCATATTGCTAGGTCTTGTTATTTAATGTGTTGATAGAATCACACAATTGAAAAAATATTTGAATATCAGTATTTCAATATAGTAGGTTTCCTTTATAATTCTACATATTTTGTTTATGCATTCCAAAATGTTTTTCTGGTAACTTAGGCTTCAATAGACTACCAAAAAGGTCCATGGCAAAAAAAGAGGTTAAGAATCTCTGATAGTTTGGTATTTTGTCTTGAATTATATATTCTGCTAAGATTTTTTTTTCTTTTTTTCTTTTTGAGACACAGGTTCGCTCTTGTTGCCCAGGCTGCTGGAGTGCAATGGTGCGATCTCGGCTCACCGCAACCTACGCATTCCAGGTTCAAGTGATTCTCTTGCCTCAGGCTCCCTAATAGCTGGGATTACAGGTGTGCACCACCATGCCTGGCTAACTTTTGTATTTTTAGCAGAGGCGGGGTTTCTCCATGTTGGTAAAGTTGATCTTGAACTCCTGACCTCAGGTAATCCATCTGCCTTGGCCGCCCAAAGTCCTGTGATTACAGATGTGAGCCACCGAGCCCAGCCTAAGATGTGTTTTTTAAACAATAAAAACAATTATTTTTTTGAGATAGGGTCTTGCTCTGTAGCCCATGTTGGAGTGCAGCGGTGTGATCTTGGCTCACCGCAGCCTCAACTTTCCATGCACAAATGATTCTCCCATCTCAGCCTCCCAAGTAGTGCGGACTACAGGCTAATGCCACAAGCCCAGTTTTTGTCTCTTTTGTAGAGCTGGGTTTTATTGCCCAAGCTGGTCTCCAACTCTTGGGCTCCAGCAACCTGCCTGCGTTGGCCTCCCACAGTGCTGAAATTACAGGCTGAACCAACACACCAGTCTTAAACAAACATAAAGGGTAAAATAGTACTAACAATTGGGGAAAAAAGATTTCTTAAAAATTATGAAATTGATATTGTAATGAGTTCCATATAAGAAAGCATTATTGAAAAGCTTACAAACTTATAAATTTACATATTATAAAATAAATGGGAAGGTGACTATATTCCAATAAGGAGTATCCATATAATCCTGAACACTGACTCTATGCCAAAGCGGAAAGCTTTATGATCTCCCAAAACATCATGTTGATAGCATGCACATGGACTGCCAGAGAACAGACAGCAAGACTTTCCATTGTCTTTATACTGCCTTTAAAGTTACACATGTATAAATCACTCAAGGATGATTAGATTTCATGATATATTTAACATGAACTCTTCCATTAATGAACATTTTTGTGAAGAAATTTTCTAGATAACATTGTTTTTCCGGTGAAAACATAATTAAAGACAGGTTTTGTTTTTTCAGAAATCTAAAAAAAGAAAATTTGAAATGTAACATTGGATTTGTGGCATGAGAAACATGATGTATATCAATCTGTACTTTGAGAACATCCATCACTATTTCTGGAAAGATATGACTGATTTTTCTAAATTTTAATTTTTGAGGAATTATTGAGGTATTGTTTCTTTTAGTTCTATTTTTTCTTTTTTCTTTTTTGTTACTGAGACAGAGTCTCGCTTTGTCCTCCAGGCTGGCGTGCAATGGTGCGATCTTGGCTCACTACAACCTCTGCTTCCCGGGTTCAAGCGATTCTCCTGCCTCAGCCTCTCAAATAGCTGAGATTACAGGCATGCACCATCATGCCCAGCTAATTTTTGTATTTTCAGTAGATTTAGGGTTTCACCATGTTAGCCAGGCTGGTCTTGAACTCCTGATCTCAGGTGATCCTCCCACCTCGGCCTCCCAAAGAGCTGGGATTATAAGCATGAGTCACTACACTCAGCTCCCCCCCCTTTTTTTTTCCTAAGTAGAGGTGAACGAATTATATGTTAACCATTATATTAAATAAATGTGCATAGGGCAGTGAAAAATTACCAGATTGGTTCTGAAGATGTGAGAGAAACATACTAAGAAACCAAAATAAGCCCCAACATCAATAACAAAGGAGACAGATAGGTCGGAAATTACTAACCTATTTCCAAAAACTAGTGGGCTTAAAAATAGAGTAAATACCTATTATTTACTTTAGAAAAGACATACTTTGTTTCTATTACCTCATTTGCATATTAGTTATGATTTCTGCATGAATGTGTCCTAAGGTCTTCCAAGTTTTTTTTTAATCTGTATTCATCTTTCTTAAACTTATAGGGCGGGTGAAGGGATGAGGAAGAGAGAGAGATGATGAAATATTTTTAAAATTCCCTTTAATTTTCCTGAAAAAGTTACAGTGTGGTATACATCATTTTTTTCTAATCACAATTTATATAGCAAGGTAGATATTATGATACCCTGTAATCTCTAATAGGGATTATTTTTGTTTTTGGATGGCGTCTTGCTCTGTTGCCCAGGCTGGAGTGCAGTGGTGCGATCTTGGCTCATTGCAACCTCTGTCTCCCAGCTTCAAGCAAGTCTCCTGCCTCAGCCTCTTGAGTAGCTGAGACTACAGGCATGTACTGCCATGCCCAACTTTTTGAAATTTTTTTTTTTTTTTAATAGAGACTGGGCTTTATTGTGTTAGCCAGGATGGTCTCAATCTCCTGACCTTGTGATCTGCTGACATCGGCCTCCCAAAGTGCTGGGATTACAAGTGTGAGCCACTGTGCCTGGCCTCTACATAGGGATTTTTAAAGGTGCATTTTTTGAGAGGTTAAACTAAAAATAAATATGACCTTCGAAAAACGGTAAATATATTTAGATATTATGAAACTAAAGTCACATGTATAACTATCTCTATTACATTTATTTTCCCACTTTGATAAACAGCATACAATCTACAAGCTTACAATAAAATATGTAGAGTTCACCAAAATTAACACATAGCTCACTGTCTATGCACTGTGAAAAATATGTTACTTAAGCTTCTTCACCATTTGTATCTGTTATTACCAAATGGAAAGGATTCTTAATATCAAATAGTACTCAAAATTCCAAAGTTAACTAGCTCATAACTTAAGGAAATATCTTAGAAGTCATATAGTTGGTCCTTGAATGTATAGAGATGCATGTCTAAAGAGTAAAATAATAAAAAAGAGTAAATGGTCAACTCTTTAGACGTTAAGAAAAGCTTAAAATCTTCTTCCATATTTATAGTAAGAAAGCTTTTTGCTATCTCACATAAATTAAGTGAGAAATTGAACTTTTTCATTAATTTTTAACCATTCTCTGTATGAGGATACATGATAAATTTCAACAAAAAAATAAGGTGGTACTATATCTTTTGCTTTTCTCTTTTCCTCTATGAAATCTCAAAATAACACTTTATATTTATATAGCTTTTGAACAAATTCAAGCTCTCCCTTATTATTATTATTTTGTGAGTCAGAATCTCACTGTTGCCCAGGCTGGAGGGCAGCGGCATGATCTCTGTTCACTGCACTCTCAGCCTCCCAGGTTCAAGCAATTTTCCTGCCTCAGCCTCCTGAGTAGCTGGGACTACAGGCACATGCCACCACGCTTGGCTAATTTTTGTATTTTTAGTAGGGACAGGTTTTCACTATGTTGGTCAGGCTGGCCTAGAACTCCTGACCTTATGATTCGCTCCCCTCGGCCTCCCAAAGTGCTGAGATTACAGGCATAAGTTACTGCACCCGGTCTGAGCTCTCCCTTATTATTTTATCCAACCCTTACTAGAGGTCAAGAGTAGGTATAGTGATGTCCTGGAGCCAATTTATCTTTCCTGAAAGCTGATTGTTGAAGAGTCATCATTTCCTAATTACTTCTCTACAAATGCTGTCAATCCGTACTTTTTACCCTAGGCTAAGTATGATATGGTTTGGCTCTGTGTCCTCACCCATATCTCATCTAGAATTGTAATACTCATTTGTCAGAGGAGGGGCCTGGTGGGAGGGTGATTGGATCACGGCTGTGAACTTACCCCCTGTTGTTCTTGTGATAGTGAGTTCTCACGAGATCTGGTTGTTTAAAAGAATGTGGGACCTCCCCTTTTGCTTTCTCTCTCTCTCTTTCCTGCCGCCATGTAAGATGACAGCCTTGCTTCACCTTTGCCTTCTGCTGTTGTTTTAAGTTTCTTGAGGCCTCCCCAGCCATGCAGAACTGTGAGTCAATTAAACCTCATTTCTTCCTAAATTACCTAGTCTTAGATAGTTTTTTACAGCAATGTGGGAACAGACTAATATAAAGTAGCTATTAACAGCCTAATTTTACTAATGAGAAAAACTGAATTTTTTTCTCTTTCTTTCTCTATCGCTCGCTCTCTCTGTCTCTATTTTTTTTTTTGAGATGGGGTCTTACTTTGTTGCCTGGGCTGGAATGCGGTGACACGATCTCACTCACTGCAACCTCAGCCTCCCAGGTTCAGGCGATTCTCGTGCTAGTCTTCCGAGCAGCTGGGATTACAGGAGGCTGCCACCACACCCAGGTAATTTTTGTATTTTTTAGTAGAGACAGGGTTTCTCCATGTTGGCCAGGCTGATCGCAAACTCCTGACCTCAGGTGATCCCCTGCTTTGCCTCCCAAAGTGCTGGGATTATAGGCGTCAGCCACCACACCTGGCCAAAAGACTGAATTTTAAAGATTGCAAGTAATCAACCTACTCAACACAGTAGTGACTAGTGTTGGGCCTCTATGGCACAGCTACTGCCTTTTTCTTTTTTTTTGGTCAGTTACGTAGTCACCAAATATTAAGTGTTTTACCTACTAAGGGAAATACCTTAAAACTGGGAATTTACAGAGAAACCTGATACCTCCTTCGCCATCCTGACTCTCAGCTGATGACTTCGCTTTCTGTTCCACAGTGAAAGGAGAAAGTCTCAGACGAAAACTTTCTCAAGCTCCCTCAGCCACATTTCATCAACCTCCTTGCAATGTCTAAATTGATTCTTACCCATGCTTATTCTGCTGGTCTTTGAACACACTTGGCACTTTGCCAACACACAACCTTTGTTCTTCCCTCTGCCTAGAATTTTCAAGCGCGCTCACAGTAGTGCTCTTACTTTCCTCAAGCTTTTAGTCAAAAGTTACCTTCTCACCGATCCGTTCCACGGCTACCTTATCTAAAAGTCATCCCTCCTTTTTTCTTCTGTATACTATACCCCCTTTCTTCATCTTATTTTCTTTTTCTTAGCATTATCACTATCCTATGAACTACATTTAACTTATTAATTTTATTTCTCTATCATGTAATTTTCAGCAGATTAGGGATTTTTTGGTCTTTTTTCATTCAACATCATATCCTAAAACCTAGAACAGTGCCTAATGCATAGCAGATGCTAAATAAATATTTACAGAATAAAAGATTAAACAATAAGACACAAATATAAAAATTAGAGCAGTCAACTATCTAGTTAGATTTATTTTAGTATGAAAATGGAAACTCAGCCAAGCTTCTCCACACTATAGGGAAGTGATTGTGAGTACACATACCCAGGAAGCCAGGAATTTTCAGGCTTACTTCCTGTTAGTTCCAAGTCAATTCAAGGCAATCGAGCGATGAGCATTTCTGGATCCCTACTCTCAGTCTGAGCCATGAACTCGATTTAGCAACTCCAGCAAAGTCTTGCTCTTCCTTCTCCCATCCAGTTATATGATATATACAAAACATACTTTCTGTCTTCCTTGTTTCTGTCTGCATATACCTTTGGCTTGAATGTAGCTCTTGTCTTCCCTGCACCCCACACACCCACACTCCTGGCTCTTCATCATAAACTTTCGGCTTCCGTTTCCACTACTGTTTACTCTTCTCTGTTTCCTATGCGAAGATTGTAAGAGATAGTATCTTCCTTAGCAATATTTTTACAATTTAGGTAATTGACCAGACTAAGAACTGGCTGTCTTCAGACAAACTCCCAGGACACCGTCTGTGACAATGGCAGTATTGTCTTACAGTACAGAATGGTTTCCTAAGGACTTCTTGTTTAGTAGAGGCTATAGACAAGGCATGGTACTTAGAAAGAGTCACAGGAAAATTGTGGCATCAAGACTGTTGCATTCAGTAAGACCTAAAGACATAAGAAATATCACAGTTATCCTAGAAATATCATACTTATGACAACACATGCTAGATTGGTCAGTCATTTAGCACATTACGTGAGCATTTTTAATCTCCATATACTGTTCTAGGCACTATACCGTGGTGCTAAAAAAACAGTTTCTTGTTTGTGACACTTAATGCTGTCGGAAAAGATGGACAGTAAACAAGTAAATTAAAGAAATTCTGATGGCGATAAATATTAGTAGAGAATTAAGGCATCAGGTACCATTTTAGAGTAGGAAACAACGTCCTTTTACATGAGTATTAATCTGTGGTGTGCATGACAAAATGTTATGAGGCATGTGAATATTGGGGAGATAACATTGCAGGCCAGTGAAATACATTTGATTTGTTCAAAGGTAACTGACAAAGTTGTGGTTGGTGGCATACTAGTTGAGGTGGCTATTAATATGCCATGAGACCAAAGAGACACTCTGAAGTGAGAATCTTCAGCCTGTAATCATCCAAGTGAGAAATGAGAGAGGCCTACACTCAGAGATGTCTGTGGAGGTAGCAGAAGGGAGGGACTTAGGATTGTTTTAGAAGTTGAGTTCATAGGACTTGCCTGACTTACTGCATGTGAGTCATATGTAAAAACAAAACACGTCGACACATGGTAGGGAACAACACACACTGGGACTTGCTTGGATGGCGAGTAGGAAGAGAGAGGATCAGGAGTAAAAGATAGTGGATGCTGGTCTGAATACATGCATGATGGGGTGATCTGTGCAGCAAACCACCACAGCTTATGTTTACCTACCTAACAAACCTGCATATCTTGGGCACTTTCCCCTGAACTCAAAATAATTGGTTTGAAGAACTGAATGTATTGTAATATGATTTACTGAGTTAGAAAATCTGAAAAGTATGAGGTTTGGTTATGCCTAGGTATTGCTTATTGATTCTCACAGACTTTACTCTTAAATAGTCCTCTGTCAGCAGTGACAGAAAACCTAGAATCTACCTTTCTTGTTTTCGCTTACCAGCAGTTACTGGTTTAGGTTTTGCCAGTGAGAAACCCCTGTGTGAGATTTGAAAGGTGAACAGGAAGAAGCCAGTATTCTTCGGTGGGAGCTGTAGGCAGCTGTATGGGCATTGAAGATGGCAGATACGGAGTTTTCCCTGGTGGATTTAAGATGTCCTCCTGAGAATTGCTTGAATCTGGGAGGCGGAGGTTGCAGTGAGCCAAGATCGCACCACTGTACTCCAGCCTGGGTGAGAGAGCAAGACTCCATCTCAAAAATAATAATAATAATAATAATCCTTCTTGGATGCTACAGGTAGTTGAAACTATTAACAGTGGTTTCTGGGTTCTCTGCATATGCCGATTTCCTGTCCCTGGCTGTGGCTTTCCCAGTCCTGCCAATGGTCATACAGTGATCCCTGCCTTATCCACAGGGGATATGCTCCAAGGCTTCCAGTGGTTGCCTGAAATTGTGAATAGTACCAAATCTTGTACATACTATTTTTTTAATACATAAATACCTAAGATGAATTTCAGTTTACAAATTTGGCACAATAAGAGACTAACAACTATAACAAATAATAAAATAGAATAACAATATACTGTAAAAATTATGTGAATTTGGTCTCAAAATATCTTACTGTATGTGATATTTTTGGACTGGTTAGCCTCAGGTAACTGAACTATGGAATGTGAAACAATAGATAAGGGAGGAATACAGAATAATTCTCTAGTTCTCTGAGTTAAGTCATTTCCTGTACTAAATGCTTAGCATGGCTAATATTTTCCTCAACAAGCTCTGACTGACATAGGAGAATAATCAATTTTTCTGCTTTCTGGACTTCTGTATATAGAGAGAGATGTGAGCTGGAGATAAGGATTTTAGAATCACAGGTGTTTATATAATAAACATGGGACCAATTGAGGTTTCTTTTCAGATAAAAGAAATGGAAGTTGGATGTGGTGACTCACACCTGTAATCCCAGCACTTTGGGAAGCTGAGGCGGGTGATCACCTGAGGTCAGGAGTTCGAGACCAGCGTGGCCAACATGATGAAACCCTATCTCTACTAAAATACAAAAAGAAAAAAAAAATTGCTGGGTGTGGTGTCATGTGCCTGTAGTCCCAGCTATCCAGGAGGCTGAGGCAGGAGAAATCGCTGAAACCTGGGAGGCAGAGGGTGCAGTGAGCCAAGATCACGCCACTGCACTCCAGCTAGGGCAACAAAGCAAGACTCCGTCTCAAAAAAAAAAAAAAAAAAAAAAAAAAAAGAAAAGAAAAAAGAAATAGGGCAGGAGGGAATCCAGGGAATATAAACTTTTTGAAGCCAAATAAAAGACAAGTCAGAAAAGAATACCACAGGAGGGGAGAGGTCAGTGAATCAGAAGGAAATTCAGGTGGACATGGTATTTTAAATGTCAAGAGAAAAAAGTATTTCAGGAAGAAGGTGTTATAGGCCTTTCTCCTTAGTTCAGCTAAGAGATGGGTTCTTGTCACACGGCCAAGAAATATTAGCCTTGCAGACACTTTGAAGGTTGAGAAAAATAAAATTTATTGGGCAAAAAGGGGGGGAAACAGGATCTCAGTAGAGTGAGAGCCTTGCTAGTATAAGCTTCTCACCTGGAAGATTGAATCCCAGGTTCCATCCAGGAAGAAAAGGGGTCAAGCTCCTCCCGGGCACAAATACAACAACCCGAGGCTCCACCCCAGTGCCCACTCCTCCCAGTGTGGAGGCTGGTCAGAGGCTCTCCCAGGATCTCTTTACACTTGGCTGTTTCAAAGGGAGGTCACTGAAGGCTAAATGCCTTAGGGAAGGTTTTGCTGAAGAAAAGGGGCCTTTGCAGATGGAGGAGGAGAGTAGGGAATGGGTAGCATACTCACTGGAGATGGTTTATCTGACAAAAGGGCCCCAGATTTAGTTAATTTAGAAACCAAATGACAGAGCATTATGGCTAAAGTCTACTGATGCTGTTTCAGTCACATAGAAAACCCTCCCTGTTAGATCTTTTGAAATAAAACATGCAAGTTCTCTAGGCTCGGTAGCCTGCATGCTGCCACCTTGAGTCCCAGAGAATATCTGTGCATGGAATAGTTCTCCATCTCTCTGCCTCCTTCTCCTCGTAGATGGGCTTTGATTTTCTGCCCCCTCTCCATACCTGCAAAGGTCCAAACTCTTCTCAGGAAGAGGAAACCTGGACCTGACTGGACAGTGGAGTGAACTGGGATCATTGAATACAATCATGTGAATGTGTGTTCATGGATCAAACTCCTTCTCATGGAGTTCATGCTCCTTCTCATTCTAGATGCCTTCTTCATGCCTTTCACAGCCCCCTGTCTTATTACACCCCCCACCATGCTCAGCCATCTCTTTTCTCTGTGGCCAGTGAGCTTCAGCCTTATCTAGGAGAGGGGGAGGTGGGTACACCCATGCTCCAAGACCAGGTCTTTCCTTTCCCAGCTTACTCATTATCCCAGCAGGTGAAAATATCAGACAGCCCTCCCCTGAACTTCCCCCTTGTAGACACCGCTTCCCAAACAGCCGTCTGTACTCTACATCTATAATCACACACCTGTGCAGCATTTTTCATTAGTTATATAGTAAATGGACTGAGTGATTTGTGCTTCTGGTGCTCTCTTTTGGAATTGAGGCAGGGTTCTATGAAATGTGAAGAAAAGATACCACATTGTATATTTTGTAGTGCCATCTCTGTGGCCAGGCCTGCTCCCACACACTCTTAAAATATGCCAGTTAAACCAGGGCAGGAGCTGTAGCCATCTTTGTAAGCCAATGATTTCATATATATATATACATATTTGCAATATATATATATAATTGCAGTTTAGGTTCTGGGGTACATGTGCAGAACATGCAGGATTGTTGCATAGGTACCTACATGGCAATGTGGTTTGCTGCCTCCATCCCCCCGTCACCTATATCTGGCATTTCTCCCCATGTTATCCCTCCCCAACTCCCTACCCCCAGCTGTCCCTCCCCTATTCCTCCACAACACACCCTAGTGTGTGATGCTCCCCTCCCTGTGTCCATGTCTTCTGTTCTCATTGTTCAACACCCACCTAAGAGTGAGAACATGCCGTGTTTGATTTTCTGTTCTTGTGTCAGTTTACTGAGAATGATGGTTTCCAGATTTATCCGTGTCCCTACAAAGGACACAAACTCATCGTTTTTTATGGCTGCATAGTATTCCATGGTGTATATGTACCAAATTTTCCTTGTCCAGTCTATCATCAGTGGGCATTTGGGTTGGTTTCAGGTCTTTGCTATTGTGAACAGTGCCACAATGAACATATGTGTGCATGTATCTTTATAATAGAACGATTTATAATCCCTTGGATATATACCCAATAATGGGATTGCTGGGTTAAATGGTATTTCTATTTCTAGGTCCTTAAGGAATCGCCATACAGTCTTCCACAATGGTTGAACTACTTTACACTCCCACCAACAGTGTAAAAGTGTTCCCATTTCTCCACATCCTCTCCATCATCTGTTGGCTCCAGTTTTTTAATGATCGCCATTCTAACTGGCATGAGATGGTATCTCAATGTGGTTTTGATTTGCGTCTCTAGTGACCAGTGATGATGAGCATTTTTTCATATGTTTGTTGTCCTCATAAGTGTCTTCTTTTGAAAAGTGTCTGTTCATATCCTTCACCCACTTTTGAATAGGTTTGTTTGTTTTTTTCTTGTAAATCTGTTTAAGTTCTTTGTGGATTCTGGATATTAGCCCCTTGTCAGATGGGTGGATTGCAAAAAATTTTTCCCATTCTTTTGGGTGCCAGTTCACTCTAATGATTGTTTCTTTTGCTGTACAGAAGCTCTGGAGTTTATTTAGGTCCCATTTGTCTATTTTGCTTTTGGTGTTTTACTCATGAAGTCCCTGCCTATGCCGATGTCCTGAATGGTTTTGCCTAGGTTTTCTTCTAGGGTTTTTATGGTGTTAGGTCTTATGTTTACATCTTTAATGCATCTGGAGTTAATTTTAGTGTAAGGTGTCAAGAAGGGGTCCAGTTTCTGCTTTCTGCACATGGCTAGCCAGTTTTCCCAATACCATTTATTAAACAGGAAATGCTTTCCCCATTGCTTGTTTTTGTCAGGTTTGTCAAAGGCCAGATGGTTGTGTATCTGTGGCATTGCCTCTGAGGCCTCTGTTCTGTTTCATTGGTCTATATCTCTGTTTTGGTACCAGTACCATGCTATTTTGATTACTGTTGCCTTGTAGTATAGTTTGAAGTCAGGTAGCATGATGCCTCCAGCTTGTTTCTTTTTGCTTAGAATTGTCTTGGCTATGCAGGCTCTCTTTTGGTTCCATATGAAGTTTCAGGTAGTTTTTTACAGTTATGTGAAGAGGGTCTTAGATAGCTTGATGGAGACAGCGTTGAATCACTTTGGGCAGTATGGCCATTTTCACAATATTGATTCTTCCTAACCATGAGCATGGAATGTTTTTCCATCTGTGTCCTCTTTTATTTCCTTGAGCAGTGGTTTGTAGTTCTCCTTAAAGAGGTCCTTTTCATCCTTTGTTAGTTGTATTCCTAGGTATTTTATTCTCTTTGTAGCAATTGTGAATGGCAGTTCGTTCTTGATTTGGCTCTTTTTAACGCTGTTACTGGTGTATAGGAATGCTTGTGATTTCTGCACATTGATTTTGTATCCTGAGACTTTGCTGAAGTTGCTTTTCAGTTTCAGGAGATTTTGGGCTGAGAGCATAGGATCTTCTAAATATAAAATCATGTTGTCTGCAAATAGAGACAACTTGACTTCTTCCTTTCCTAATTGAATACACTTTATTTTTTTTTGCCTGATTGCTCTGGCTAGAACTTCCAATACTATATTGAATAGGAGTGGTGAGAGAGGGCATCCTTGTCTAGTGCCAGATTTCAAAGGAAATGCTTCCAGTTTTTGCCCATTCAGTATGATATTGGCTGTGGGTTTGTCGTAAATAGCTTTTACCCTTTATTTTGAGATACATTCCTTCGATCCCTAGGTTATTGAGAGTTTTTTAGCATAAAGGGCTATTGAATTTTGTCAAAGGTCTTCTCTGCATCTATTGAGATAATCATGCGGTTTTTGTCTTTGGGTCTGTTTATGCGGTGAATTACGTTTATAAACTTCTGTATGTTGAAACAGCCTTACATCCCTGGGATGAAGCCTACTTGATCATGATGGATAAACTTTTTGATGAGCTGTTGCAATCTGTTTGCCAGTATTTTATTGAAGATTTTTGCATCTATGTTCATCATGGATATTGGCCTGAAGTTTTCTTTTTTTGTTGAGTCTCTGCCGAGTTTTGATATCAGGATGATGTTGGTCTCATATAATGATTTGGGGAGGATTCCTCTTTTTGGATTGTTTGGAATGGTTTCAGAAGGAGTGGTACCAACTCCTCTTTGTATGTCTGGTAGAATTCAGCTGTGAACTCATCTGGACCTGGGCTTTTTGTGTTTGGCAGCCTATTAATTGCTGCTTCAACTTCAGCCCTTGTTATTGTTCTATTCAGGGTTTTGACTTCTTCCTGGTTTAGGCTTGGGAGGATGCAAGTATCCAGGAATTTATCCATTTCTTCCAGGTTTACTGGTTTATGTGCATAGAGTTGTTTGTAGTAAACTCTGATGGTAGTTTGTATTTCTGTGGAATCGGTGGTGATATCCCCTTTATTGTTTTTTATTGCATCTATTTGATTTTTCTCTATTTTCTTTTTTATTAACCTGGATATCAGTCTCTCTATTTTGTTCATCTTTTCAAAAAACCAGCTCCTGGATTTATTGATTTTTTTGAAGGTTTTTTTGTGTCTCTCTCTCCTTCAGTTCTGCTCTGATCTTAATTATTTCTTGTCCTCTGCTAGCTTTTCAGTTTTTTTGATCTTGCTCTTCTAGCTCTTTCAATTTTGACAATAGGATGTCCATTTTAGATCTTTCCTTGCTTCTCATGTGGGCATTTATTGCTATATATTTTCCTCTAGACACTGCTTTAAATGTGTCCCAGAGATTCTGGTATGTTGTGTCTTCGTTCTTATTGGTTTCGAAGAACATTTTATTTCTGCCTTCATTTCATTGTTTATCCAGTCAACATTCAAGAGCCAGTTGTTCAGTTTCCATGAAGTTGTGCGGCTCTGAGTTAGTTTCTTAATCTTGAGTTCTAATTTGATTGCACTGTGGTCTGAGAGACGGTTATGATTTCCGTTCTTTTGCATTTGCTGAGGAGTAATTTACTTCCAATTATGTGGTCAGTTTTAAAGTAGGTGTGATGTGGTGCTGAGAAGAATGTATATTCTGTTCATTTGGGGTGGAGAGTTCTGTAGATGCCTGTTAGGTTTGCTTGGTCCAGATCTGAGTTCAAGTCCTGGATATCCTTATTAATTTTCTGTCTCATTGATCGGCCTAATATTGACAGTGGAGTGTTAAAGTCTCCCATTATTATTGTGTGGGAGTCTAAGTCTCTTTGTAGGTCATTAAGAACTTGATTTATGCATCTGGCTGCTCCTGTATTGGGTGTGTATATGTTTAGGATCATTAGCTCTTCTTGTTGCATTGATCCTTTTACCATTATGTAATGCCCTTGTCTCTTTTGATCTTTGTTGCTTTAAAGTCTATTTTATCAGGGACTAGGATTGCAACTCCTGCTATTTTTGCTCTCCATTTGCTTGGTAAATCTTCCTCCATCCCTTTATTTTGAGTCTATGTGTGCCCTTGCATGTGAGATGGGTTTTCTGGATACAGCACACTGATGGGTTTTAACTTTTTATCCGATTTGCCAGTCTGTGCCTTTTGACTGGGGCATTTAGCCCATTTACATTTAAAGTTAATATTGTTATGTGTGAATTTGATCCTGCCATTTTGATGCTAGCTGGTTGTTTTTCCCATTAGTCGATGCAGTTTCTTCATTGTGTCAATGCTCTTTACCATTTGGTACGTTTTTGGAGTCACTGGTAGTGGTTGTTCTTTTCTATGTTTAGTGTTTCCTTCAGGAGCTCTTGTAGGGCAGGCCTGGTGGTGACGAAATCTCTTGGCAATTGCTTGCTCATAAAGGATTTTATTTGTTTTGCTTATGAATCTTAATTTGGCTGGATATGAAATTCTAGGTTGAAAGTTCTTTTCTTTAATGTTATTGATATTGGTCCCCACTCTCTTCTGGCTTGTAGGATTTCTGCTGAGAGATCTGCTGTAAGTCTGGTGGGCTTCCCTTTGTGGGTATCTCGACCTTTCTCTCTGGCTGCCCTTACCATTTTTTTCCTTCAATTCAACCCTGATGAATCTGACAATTATGTACCTTGGGTTGCTCTTCTTGAGGAATATCTCTGTGGCATTCTCTGTATTTCTTGGACTTGAATATTGGCCTGCCTTGCTGGGTTGGGGAAGTTCTCCTGTATAATATCCTAAAGAGTATTTTCCAGCTTGGATTCATTCTCTCCATCACATTCAGGTATACCTATCAAAGGTAGATTAGGTCTTTTCACATAATCCCCTATTCTTGGAGGCTTTGTTCATTTCTTTTCACTCTTTTTTCTCTAATCTTGCCCTCTTGTTTTATTTCATTGAGTTGATCTTCAGTCTCTGATATCCTTTCTTCTGCTTGGTTGATTTGGCTATTGAAACTTGTGTATGCTTCATGAAGTTCTCGTGCTGTGTTTTTCACCTCCATCAGGTCATTTATATTCTTCAAGCTGTTTATTCTGGTTTGCATTTCATCAAAACTTTTTTCAAGGTTCTTAGTTTCTTTCTTTCTTTCTTTTTAATAAAAAGAATGAAAGAGAGAAAGAAAGAGGAAGAGATTTTAGAAAAAGAGAGAAAAGGAGAAAGAAACAGCAAAAGAAA
>CAUYQU010068598.1:0-38973 GCA_963574635.1 Cheracebus regulus | reverse complement strand
ACCTGAGGTCAGGAGTTTGAGACCAGCCTGGTCAACATGATGAAACCCCATCTCTACTAAAAGTACAAAAAAAAAAAAAAATGAGCCAGGAGTGGTGGTATGCGCCTAGCTGAGGCAGGAGAACTGATTGAACCTGGGAGGCAAAAGTTGCAGTGGACCAAGGTCATGCCATTGCACTCCAGCTTGGGCATCAAGAGCGAAACTCCATCTCAAAAAAAGAAAAGAGAAGAAAAAAAACCAAACAAATAGTTCATACTTATCAAACGTCACTGCCTGTTTTATTCAGCATTGTATTCCCAGGGTTCAGCAGACACGGAAAAAGATCTTGGTTGCAGTGAGCCGAGATCGTGCCATTGCACTCCAGCCTGGGGGACAAGAGTGAGACTCTGTCTCAAAAAAAAAAAGCAGAAAATGAAGGGGTCTTGTGATCCAAGGCCATGTGCCCTGAAGGTTGTGTTCAGAATCACATACATGTTCTGGGAACAAAAAATATGTTTTCACTGTCTGCTGAACCCAGGGGATACAATGAGCCCACCAGTCGACTTACTATGTGCCTGGCATAGTAAGGGTTCAAAGAAATATTTGTTGAAGGAAGTCTCATCATTAGATTCCCAGGTAGAGAAATAAACCTTGATATTCTTTCTCAACTTTTTTTTAACTGCTTTATTGAAGTATAATTTGCATACCATAAAAGTTACCCATTGTAAATGTCCAATGCAATGATTTTTAGTGTAGCTACACATCACTTAATGGCAGGGCTACTTTCTGAGAATGTGTCATTAGGTGATTTCGTCGTTGTGTGACCATCATGGAGTGCACTCACACAGCTAGATACGGTGGCCTGCCACACACCCAGGCTAAATGCTACAGCCTGTGGCTCCTACACTACAAACCTGTACAGCATGTTACTGTACTGAATACTGTAGGCAATGGTAACACAGTGGTAAATATTTGTGCACCGAAACATAGAAAGGGCACAATAACAACATGGCATTATAATCTATGAGGCCACTGTCATACGTGCAGTCTGTCATGACTGAAACGTCCTTAATTCGATACATGACTATACATTTATAGCATTTGCAATCATCACCACAATCCAGTTTTAGAACATTTTCATCACCCCACAAAGTTCCCTCATGCCCCTTTGCAGTCAACCCCACTTTCACCTCCAGCCTCAGGCAACCGTTGATCTGCTGTCTCTATAATTTTCCCTTTGCAGACATTTCATAAACCAAATTATAGATATGTGGTCTTTTGCTTGTGGCTTATTTCATGTAGTGTGTTTTTGAGGTTGATGTATGTTGTCTCTAGGATCAGTAGATCATTCCTTCTTGCTGAATTATGTTCCATTGAATGGAGATGCCACATTTTGTTTACCCATTAACAATGGATGGACGTTTGGATTAATTCTAGTTTGTGGCTGTTATGAATGATATTGCTATAAGCATTCACATACAAATCTATGTGTAGTCATATATTTTCATTTCTCTTGAGTAGATACCTGAGTAGAATCCAACATTTTATCTTGATAATTTTCAAAACCATAGAAAAGGTGGAAGAATTGCACATCACATATGCTTCACCTGAATTTCTCTGTTGGTAACATCTTGCCATACTTGCTCTATCGCTCTGTCTCTATAAAACACACTTTGTGAACTATTTGAAAGAGTTGCAGACACATGTCAAATTCTTCCTAAATATTTCATCTCTGAAGAATAAAGTGCCTGGACGTGGTGGCTCACGCCTCTAATCCCAACACTTTAGGAGGCTAAGGCTGGAGGTCTGCTTGTGTCCAGGAGTTCAAGGAGCCTGGGCAACAAGGCAAGACCCCATCTCTATAAAATATTTTAAAACGAGCCGGGCTTGATGGCCCTCGCCTGTACACCCGGCTACTCAGGAAGCTGAGGCGAGAGGATCACTGAGCACCGGAGCTCAAGCTTCAGTGAGCCACGCCTGTGCCACTGCACTGCAGCCTGGGGGACACAGCAGGACCCTGTCTCAAAAACAAAAAAACAAGAAAGAACAAGGCCATTCTCCTACATAACTGCAATGCTATCATCAAGGCAAAGTATTTTACCAGCTTTATTTTGAAAATTTTCAGAACATTTTACAAAAAAAAATGAAAAGAATAATACACTGACGTCGATCTGGACTTTGCAGTAATTTCTCCTATTTCTGCTTTGACCCTTTTGACCCTGCTTTTGACCCTCAAATCCTCTCACTGCCACTCCTTCTAAATATTTGTTCTGGCCTGTTCTTGGTGCATAGCGATGGAATATTAGTGACTTGTCACAATCTTACTTCCCCACCGTTTATTCCTGGAGTTTTCAGCGTTGCTTCACAAGACTCCAAGCTGCCTCTAGTGTCTTGTCCTTAGGATATTACAAAATTCTCAAAACTTCCCGCACCTCCATCAAGACTTGGCTCAAATAGCAGCTCCTTAGTGACTTACCCTCCCCATGCTCCCAAGCATTTCATCGGTCTGCCTCCTCCCCTCCCCCACACTTCCTACTCCACTTACTCTGACATGATTTCTTTTCCTGAAGCACTTATCACCTTCTAACAGAAGGTCTCATTCACACATTTGTTATATTTAGGAACTGCCTCTCCCCACCAGAACATAAACTCTATGAGGACAGAGGTGTTTGTCTTTTGGGCTCAGTATTGTATCCCCAGGTCTGAGAACTGTACCTAGCAGATCGAGTGCTCAACAAACATTAGCAGAAGGAGTGAGCGGCTGCTGCCCATGGGGAGATGTATGGAGTGCCTCCTGCAGCCTCCAGGAGGAGCTGGGATAGCCTGGCCCTGACTTAATCATCCCCTAGGAGTGGGGACATGGGGAAGGATCAGGGATTTAGTCTTTTGTTTGTTTTGTTTTTTTGTTTGAGACAGAGTCTCCCTCCGTTGCCCAGGCTGGAGTGCAGTGTTGCGATCTCGGTTCACTGCACATCTCCTGGGTTCAAGCAATTCTCCTGCCTCAGCCTCCTGAGTAGCTGGGATTACAGGTATGAGCTACCACACTCAGCTAATTTTTTTTGTACTTTCGGTAGAGATCGCATTTCACCATATTGGCCAGGCTGGTCTCGAACTCCTGACCTTGTGATCTGCCTGCCTTGGCCTCCCAAAGTGCTGGGATTACAGGCATGAGCCACCGTGCCCAGCTGGGGTTTAGTCTTAATTAACATGCCAAACCCCAAGTGAAGTTTTTGGGAAATCACCAGACCTTCAAAAACTGAAATATAGGCCAAGTGCACTGGCTTGTGCTTGTAATCCCAGCACTTTGGAAAGCCAAGGAGGGAGCAGCACTTGCGGCCAGGAGTTTGAGACCAGCCTGGGCAATAAGGTGAGACCCCCATCTCTACAAAAACTACAAAATAATTAGCCAGGTGTGGTGATGCACACCTGTGGTCCCAGCTACTGAGGAGGATCACTTGAGCCTGGGAGGTCGACGATTATACCACTGTACTCCAGCCTGGGCAACAAGGCAAGACCCTGCAGAAGAAAGAAAAAAAAAAAAAGAAAAGAAAGGGAAAGAAAAAGCGAGAGAAAGGAAGGAAGGAAAGAGAAATAAAGGAAGAAAGAAAGGGAAGAAAGAGAGAGGGAGGGAGGAAGGAAGGGAAGAGAAAGAAGGGAAAGAGAGAATAAAAGAAAGAGAGAAGGAAGGAAGGAAGGAAAGAGAAAGGAAAAAGAGGAGAGAAAGAGAAAGAAAGAGCTGAAAAATGACTCCCCCACCCCCACCCCCTTTAGTAATACAGACTAGAAAGATTTTTTTTTTCTTTTGCCTCACAGAGCCACCTAGATCAACTAACTCTCCAAGGACCAGAGAGCCTGGAGCTCAGCCAGCTGTGGATTTCACAGAGGAGGCAAATACCACACCCACCGTATCTTTAAAAGGCCCTTCCCAGGAGTCGGCACCTGCTCCCCTGGCAGCGAGGTTGTACCATGAGGCCCATCCTGCCCCTGCTCGGCCCCAGGTGTTTGGAAAGCTGGGGCACACCCAGCCTGATGAGAAGCTGGTTGCAGGCTGGCAGGGCCCTGGGGCGCCTGGGTGATGTGCTCTGCCCACTGGGGGTGATGGGTCAGCTTCTTGCTCTTGAGAGCCTGAATTAGAAACTAGCAAGGGTCCTGTCTTCAGTGGGGAACAGGCTGAAAGAAAGCAGAAACAGAGTTTGAGGAGGGGCTCTGAGAGGCCGTGAGCTGGCAAAAGTTAGGAGAAGCATGGGTTAGGGAAAGCTCTGAGACAGAAGAAAGCCCTTCAGAACAGCAAGAGATGAATTGCACAAAACTCTGCCCTGAGGTGCCTTGAGCTGCCTGGACTCAGGATGATACCTGGTTCCAGTCTCTCCCAGGCCTGGCTAGTCTGAAAATCCTGTTTTCCAAAAGTTTCCATCACTCTCACTGCTTTGCAATTTCTTTTTTTCCTTTTTTTTTTTTTTGAGACGGAGTTTTGCTCCTGTTGCCCAGGCTGCAGTGCAATGGCGCGATCTCAGCCCACCGCAATCTCCACCTCCCAGGTTCAACCGATTCTCCTGCCTCAGCCTCCCAAGTAGCTGAGATTACAGGCATGCACCACCACACTACCAGGCCACCACGGCTAATTTTGTATTTTTAGTAGAGACGGGGTTTATCCATGTTGGTCAGGCTGGTCTCAAACTCCCGATCTCAGGTGATCTGCCCCCCTCAGCCTCCCAAAGTGCTGGGATTACAGGTACAGTGTGCCCGGCCTGCAATTTCTTCACCATAAACCTCATCGCTTCAACTAGGTTGAGTGACCCCTTTATTCCTTCCAACTCAAAGAATCTAGTCAAATAGAAATATGTGAGTGTTAAGGCCAGGTTCGGTGACACACTTGTAATCCCAGCACTTTGGGAGATTGAGGGGAGTGGATTGCTTGAGTCCCAGCCTGGGCAACATAGTGAGACCCCATCTCTATAAAACGTTTTTAAAAATTAGGTAAGCATGGTGGCATGTACCTGTGATGTCTGTAGTGTCAGACCTGTGGGGTCTCATGCTATGTTCCAGTAGATGATGTCGGAATTGAATTAGAGGGCACCCAGCTGGCGGCCACTGCAGAACAGATGGGCTGCTTGCTGATGGGGAGAAAGCCCCTCAAATTTGGCGGTAACAGAACACTTCTGTCTGTGTTGATAACTGTTGTTGTGTTAGTGTGGGAGCAGAGGAACAACTGTTTAAGTTTTTTCTTAACACTCACCTGCATAGACATTGCTTGTTAAAAAAGCAAAATCTAGGCCAGGCCCGGTGGTTCACACCTGTAATCCCAGCACTTTGGGAGGCTGAGGTGGGCAGATCACGAAGTTAAGAGGTCGAGACCATCCTGGCCAACATGGTGAAACCCCGTCTCAACTAAAAATACAAAAGTTAGCTGGGTGTAGTAATGCATGCCTGTAGTCCCAGCTACTCGAGAGGCTGAGGCAGGAGAATCCCTTGAACCCAGGAGGCAGAGGTTGCAGTGAGCCAAGATTGCACCACTGCACGCCAGCCTGGCGACAGAGCAAGACTGTCTCAAAAAAACACAAAGTCTAAGGCTCCATATCAGACCTACTCAGCCCCAGTTAAATCATAGGAACATTCAAGTTTCAGGACCATTGCTTCCCCTCACTCAGCTAACATTCCCAAACCCATCGTCCAAATCACCTTTGCACTCCTGGACTCCCACCTTGCCACAGATTGGATAATCAACATCAGTAACCCTACTGGTATCAAAGCTATTGGCAAAGGTCATTGCCTGTAAGATGCAGGCTTAAGGCTGTTCATTTGCCTGTAGCCTTCAGATGTCTTTCATTAGGTTTTATTTACAATGGTATTGTAAATGCTTGTCTTTTTTTCAGAGGTTCATCCTGTTTTGGTAAATCCAAGGATTAAGAGACTCTGTTCTTCTAGCCTGTTCTTTACAATGGTAGATGATCCCTAATGAGCATTTTAACTGCATTCTTCCAACATACCGTCATCCTTGAGGAGTAACTATAGTTTCAGGTCACAGCTTGTTTTCATCTCAAACACGGGAGAAAGCAAAACCCCCATCAAGAGATGAAACACCAAGAAATACAATGTGATTATTTTTCCAGGAATGATTTATGTGCCAGGTTCTTAAACCACATGCCCTCCACTGTCTACCGCACAGGTCAGTAACTGGGCTGGGGGTGCTACGCCTTCAGGGTCAGCCACACCCACCTGCATTTACAAGCCTACCAGCAACTCCTCAGAAGCAGTATATGGAACAAGACACAGCTTTGTGTGCACCTCCCTCCGATTCCTCCTGTCCATGCTTCCTCTCTACCTCCTTCCTCTTTTGTGCACTTTATTCATCTTTCCTTCCTCCCAGTAAGTATTGAGGGCTGACAATGGGCCACACACGGTGCTCGGTACCAGAAAATGTGGCCATAAAGAAGACAGAGGGGGTGCTTAGCTCATGGAGTTTATGTTCTAGCAGGGAGGACTCCAAAATCAGTTCCCAATTAACTAATTTCAATGGTAGGTGCTATGGAGGAGAATCGAAGGATGATGGCCTCCCTTGAGATAAAATGATGTCTGAGCCAAGGTACAAAAGATGAGTAGTGGTAAATCAGGCAAAGAAAGCGGGGAGCGCACCCTCATTCTCTGCTGACCCCTTCTCCCATCCTGGCAGCTCAGCTCTTGGATGCCCACAGAGTGCCCCTGCTCCAACTTGGCACCTTCAGCTGTTGACTCCATCCTGAGCTTGCCCAATGCCCTGTAGTGCTGACAGCTCCACAACCCAGGCTTGGAGACTTGCCTCTGTTCTTGTCTGTATCTGACCTTGGCCTGGGCTATTTCCCACCCCAGTTCTCCCATATTGGTGCTGACAGCTCACAGGGTCCCCACCCAGCTGGGTAGCAAGATATGGGGTGGCATCACTTTCCTCTTAGTTTATTAGAAAACATTTATTTGTTTTTTTGGAAACAGAATTAATTTTGCTCTCAGCACCAGGACAATAACTCAGGCTCAGTGCAGGGTTTATGTTTGTGGTGAGAGCCAGGGCCAGTCCTTCTGCAGAAAACCACGACTAACACAGTTGCATCTTCTCATTGCCAAGGAACCTGCTGGATCTCGGTGGCATGGTGAGCAGAACCATGCTTGGTGGGTGAGGGCAGGTTGCATCTTGCTGATGGCCTCGGACAGGCTAAATGGAGACTGCAACCAGGGATGTTTCCCACAGCCTTCTCTCCAGGCTGTATCCAAGCAGCTGCTGGATTCCTCCCACACTCTCAATAAATTCAGGTGTTTTGCTAACTGGACAATGGCCTTTTTTTTCTTTTTTTTCAAACATTGCAGTCATATTTTGGGGTTTCTGTTTGTGAACAGGTGTGCAGGAGGCATGATTCACTTGTTTATTAGGATGTTACCCTGTGTTTTGAAAAACAATTTGAAAAGGCAAAATGGCCTGTCTGATGCCTTTAGCTTTTCTCATTGGGCCCTGTGCTGTGAACAACTGCTCTTACCTTTAGTTTACAGAATCCCCATCTGGTTAGGTACTTTGATTTATGTTGGCTGTGATCCAGAACAGCTGATTGGTTTATTTTAAGGAGTTTTATTTTAAGAAACTTATTACATTTAAGAATTTAATTGGAACAATCTGTACTCAGAAAATTTTTAAGGCAGTTTAGGATTAAAAGATGTTCTTCAGAGCATGTAAGGGTTTGGTTTAAAAAACAAAACAAAAAGAGAGCAAAAAACAGAAAAGCAGTGCTTTCCATACCTAGCTAGTCTTTGGGCTTCAGGAGTTTGTTCAAGGTGTGGTGGGAGAATCCTCAGGTCGGGACATCTGTCAGCAACGAGAGTGGACAGAGTAGCTACCGCTAAAATGGACTATTCTAACCCTCAGGTCTATTCCTTAAGCTCTGCCAGGGTGGACTGTCTGCCACAGGCCAGCTACAGGGAGATGCAGGGCAGCTGAACAGCAGCCCACCCGCACTCATCAGATGGTCAGGCCTAAACTGGGAGGCATTCCGGAAATCTGCCTCATTCCCTTGACCAAAAGCCAGGTTTTCCTGGTTCTAAGAGCCAGAAAGAAACCAGAGTGAACTTCAGAGTTCCTGCACACTGAGAACTGAAATTGTAACTGAAAATTCAAGAGTCTGGGGAGGTTTGAGCCTCCCAAGAATGCCCCAGCTTCTAGAGATTGGCCTGAATCTCTATGGACATTCTGCACAGTCTGCAGAATTCTTAGTACTTTTAGTGAGCTGGAGCTGATCTGTGATTCCTGAGATCACTGCAGATAGAAGCAAGTGTCAACCCGGGCCTAAAGCCCAACAGATCAAAAGAACTGTGCCGGCGTGGTGGCTCACGCCTGTAATCCCAGCACTTTGGGAGGCTGAGGTGGGTGTATCACAAGGTCAAGAGATTGAGACCACCTGGCCAACATGGTAAAACCTCGTCTCTACTAAAAATACAAAAATTAGACAGGCGTGGTGGTGTGCACCTATAGTCCCAGCTACTTGGGAGGCTGAGGTGGAGAATCACTTGAGCCAGGGAGGCGGAGGTGGCAGTGAACTGAGATCATGCCACTGCACTCCAGCCTGGTGACAGAACAAGACTCTGTCTCAAAAAAATAAAAAAGAAAGAAATGCAAGAGGGACTTGTGCTTACCAGACCCGGGTAGTGGCCTGCAAACCGCACCGCGAGCCTCAGCTTCTCTTCCAAATTCCACCTTTGCTTCCAGGAATTGCCACATGTGTGTACTCAGTCTAGGTGAGCCAACTCTGAATTCTTGCATATTTCTACAGATGGTACTGCCATTCTCTATTCTCCCAGTCACATCTTAGTGTCACTATTCACATCATTTTACTGCCATAAAGGTCAATAATTAGTTGTACACAACTAATTGGTCCAGTTTCTAAATCTCTTTAATCTTGTCTCATTGTCTAATGTCAAAAAATTTTTTTTGAGACAGGATCTCACTAGGTTGCCTAGGCTGGATTTTACCTCCTGGTCTCAAGCAATCCTCTTGCCTCAACCTCCTGACTAGCTGGGACTACATATGCATGACACTCTGGCTGACTTCATCATCTATTTTAAAAACACCTACTTTGGCCAGGTGTGGTATTCCATGCCTGTAATCTCAATAGTTTGTGGGGGCTAAGGTGGGAGGATTGCTTGAACCCAGGAGTTTGAGACCAACGTGGGCAACATATTGAGACCCCCATCTCTACAAAAAATTTTTTAAAAAATTAACCTGGCGTGGTGGTGCATATCTATAGTCCCATCTTCTCAGGAAGACAAAGTGGGAGGATCGCTTGAGCCTGGAAGATTGAGGCTGCAGTGAGCTGTGATCACACCACTACGCTCCAGAGTTTGAACTTCATTTGAGAAATGAAGAGGGGGAAAGATTATTAACTTTCTGAGGCACTTACTGTGTGTTGGACTCTATTAGGCATTTGCATTGAAGGTCAGATCTAACAAAGCCCTCCCACCAAGCTTTGTAATTGCAGTGCCTGTTATCCCAGTTGTATCCTACTCCAGGTAAACTGGCCTGGCCATATATTTCCTTTTTAGCTGCCTCTCATCCTGGTCAATAGGCCACATTTTCTTACTTGAACAACCCTGCGTTCTCTCCTCCACTCCATATCTTCATTATATTCTTCTCTCTAACTATCATATCCCAACCCCATCACCAGGGTAGGTGAAATGCTACATACCTTTTAAGGTCCATTGGTGGTATTCTGGTAAATACTTAATAACTAGCTCTCTGGGCAGATAAAACTCTAATTTAGTGTCTGCTCGTTTTTTTTTTTGTTTGTCTCAGCCAATTTCGAGCTTCCAATCTGACATCAACTGGATGACAAAATTTCTGAAAAATTAGCTATCATTTCTCAAAGACTAGCATGAGCTGGCTCTAGCACACCACTGAGCCTCAAATGTCGTCAATCCTGGTATTCCCAATCTATAGTGTGCTTTCCCCAATTTGAACTTTGTTAGTAATTTACATTCTCTCACGAAAAGTATTCTGCATTATTTTATGGTTAGAGTGAACCTTGATTGTCATCCCGTCTTAGATTATTAGCTTTTCAAGTGCATGACCCATGTCTTACTCATCTTCGTATTCGCAGTGATGCCTAGAACAATAATAAATATTTGCTGCATTAGACAGATGATGAAGATTATCACCAGGGCTTGATGCAGTTGTGATGAGGATACAATGACGTCGTGTATGTAAAGCACTTTCCAGAGTGCAGGGCCCTGCAGGTGCTCAATTAGTAACAGCTAATTTTCCTATTGGCTATGGATTCTGGAACTCAGAGAGTGCTAGTAACACTGATTCTTAACAACTCCTCTCTCCCCAACAGACACACATATTATAGTCACTGGGGGAACTTATACAAACCCCAATGCCCAGGCCAATATATTTTTTAATTTCTCCAAGTGATTCTGTTGTGCCCCAAGTTTTTGAGAAGCAGTATCCTACGTGCTGCCCTTCTCTCCAGATAATGAATCTAAAATATCAAAAAGGAAATGACATCTAAATAGAACCAGCTATCCCTTTAAAAATCCTCCTGTTCACTAAACAATTCCAGTAAACAGGAGGAAAACTCACTTGCAGGATTGCCTAATTTGGTGATGATATTAGGCAGGGTTACCTGGGAGAAAAAGGCTGAGAATGAGTAATGCAGCGTTCTGTAGGGGCAGGAGAGAAATATCTCTTTGTCAGCAGACTCCTGTATGTGGAGTTCTTCAGGTTGGCAGAATTTTAGAAGCATCGCATTTAACTTAGATCTGGCCCTTGTGATGATTTAGTGCAGACCATACATAAGTAAGTTTCATGTCAATAAGCATCCGTGTGTTTTCCCAAATTATCTTGTTTCTCTAGAATTTTATTTTATCAAAACAACTAGCTACCAAGGCTCAAAATGATTCTTTTTCTCATAAAATATTTGTAGTAATGAGAACAGACTTCAAGTCAAGACAATCATGCACGTCTATCTTTGAGAAGCAGGTACTACTTTCCCCTGGGAGTTGGTGAAACTAAAGCAGTGAGAGACCTGATTGGCCCAAAGTGACACAGCAGGAGCCCAAATATGAAGTAAGAGATTCCTGTCCTCACCCCTTGACACATTTCATCTTTTACGGATGTTTAGTGATCGTGGTTTCATCACGTATCTCTCACATTAAAGATATTCATCAAAAAAAAAATCTCAGATACATACATCAATGGAACAGAATGAAAAATTCAGAAATAAATCAATGTATTTATAGCCAAAAAAAAAATCCTTCTAAAAAGATTTGCTCTGAAAAGTAAATAAAGCAATTCTGCTTTTATAGTGTAGTAGATTACTCTCTTTGCTTTTATGAGCGTGATAGCCTGGTAGTTCATTTTAAAGGAGAGAGAGAGAAAAGATCATGTGTGTTTTACAGTCAAATTTTAGAGGTCTATGCTAATTTTCTTAGATGCCTCTCACTCTAGGTGACTAAGAAATAATTTTCTTTCTTTCTCTCTCTGCTTTTTTTGAGACAAGGTCCTACTTGGTCGCTCAGGCTGGAGTGCAGTGGCACGATCTCAGCTCGCCACAACCTCTGCCTCCTGGGTTCAAGGGATTCTCCTGTCTCAGCCTCCCAAATAGCTGGGATTACAGGCTCCTACCACCACACCCCCCTAATTTTTGTATTTTTAGTCAAGATGGGGTTTCGCCACATTGGCCAGGCTGGTCTCAAACTGCTGACCTCAAGTGATCCACCCGCCTTGGCCTTCCAAATTGCTGGGATTACAGGCGTGAGCCAGTGTACCTGGCCATAAAATGAATTTTTTAAAGAAACTCTTAGCAGAACCTCATACTTTAGATCAAGGCTCCATAATGTCATAGACCCTTCAAATTCAGTTCCTATGTAAATCACATTCTTAAAACCTGACTTGCCTTTCTAAACTTTTTCTCATTCTTATACATTTATACAAGACATATATGTGTGATACCAGCTTCCAATACATCACCCTTATTCCCAAGGATCACCAAGGGGGACCGCTGAATACTGGTATGGGTAGAGCCCAGAATCAGGACTCAGAAAGTCTACTGTCTGTTATCCTCAAATATTACAGTGATTTTGAGTCACCAGGTGAAGTTACAAGTCTGGCTATAGAATCAGTCTGACCAGAAGATCTAGCCGATTCTACTTGTTACGGCAAATTTAAAAGGAGACAGTGGCAGTAGAACGGGAAAGCTCCATCTTCGTGTCTTATACATCATTTTTTTGCTTTTTGTACAGGGACTCTATAATATCCTTTCAGCTAAACTGTGTGAACACAGGGGGAACATCTCAGACTCCCCTTGTTTTGAGACAATGAGAAGGGTTGTACAAGGTTTCTGAGTTCTCTGAAATCTGGGTTCTGTCCAGAATCACAATCATCTAAAATCTGACATCCTGTCACTGTTGCAGCAAATAAGTGTTGGGCACCCAGTGTCCACGGATGAGAAAGAGACCAGGCTTATCAATTAACCTTGCACGTAACAAATAGCATTGGCGTACATGAGACAAGTTTCTTCCTTTCTTTGTCTGTCCTGCGGAAGATCCACTGTAGGGCTGGTATGGCTATTGCATGGGTTTGGCCACCCAAGCTCTGCCCTCCTCAGCACATGGTTCCCACCTCACAGTTTAAGATGGCAGCTCAACCCACCTAAGAGGAAGAATGAAGGGAAAAGGGAAGAAGTAAAGAGACTAAGAGCACGTGTCAGCCATCTGTCTGTCAAGTTTCCCAGGAACTGCCTTCCATTCACATTATGCTGGACATCACTGAGTCCAGTTGACCATATGCAGCTGTAAGCTAGCTTGGGAAATACGGTGTTTACAGTGCATAGTCACAGGCCCAGGTAAAAACGGGCAGTTCTGCTACAAGCAAGCAGAACAGATATTAAAGTCAGAATCCAGGGGTCTCTGCCACAACCTGACTAATAGTGCTGATGATCAAGGTTGAGAGGCTGCCATGGTTACGTGTAAAACTTAAATTCAGGAAGCTTGGACTATATTCGAACTTCTACCCAAGTATCCAAGTGACCTCAGTAATCTCACCAATCAAATAGATATGTCATTGCTAAAAATTGAATATGATGCATGATGTTATAAGAATAATCAGCAAATTAGTGAATTGCATTTTCTGTGTGTTTCCATTCACAGGCAATAACCACTTGTTTAAAGCATCTGCTGAATTAATCACCTGATCTGAAGCACAAACTTATGAAATTCAAACACCCCCACAGGAGAAAATAGAATAGTTGAAACTTTGAGTTGAAAGGGACATTCAAGGATGTCTAATTCAACCCTCTCTCCCCATATAGAAATCTCTGCCAAGTAACCCTGACAGATGGTCTCCTGTCTTGTGCTTAAGCACTCCTACAGTGTGTTATTTTGCAGTTCCACTGATGGACAGCTCCAATTGTCAGATAGTTCGTCTGGATAGTGAACAAAAACTCCTTCCCCTGAACCCCCATCTCCTGAAATAACAGAGAACAAAGTCGTTCTTTTCTCTTCATGATAGTCCTTCAACTAATGGAAGACAGTTTTTTTGTGTGTTTTAGTCTCCTCAAGCTAAAACTTGGTTGTAACTGTTTCTTAAGTAACCAGGTACCTATCTCTCTCACCATCAGGATATTTTTCTCTACGTTAGCGTTTCTTGAACTTTGTTGACTATGACCTACAGAAAGAAACCCATTTTATATATGATTGGTACACATAAACATACATATAACTGAAACAGAAGTTTCATAAAACAGTATTTAGCTTCATTAACTGCCATAATGTCATATATTTTCTAATTCAACTCTAGCCTACTCTATTGTGTACTTTTTTTTTTTTTTGAGATGGAGTTTCATTCTTGTTGCCCAGGCTGGATTGCAATGGCGCAATCTCGGCTCACTGCAACCTCTGCCTCCTAGGTTCAAGTGATTCTCCTGCCTCAGCCTCCCAAGTAGCTGTGATTACAGGCACGTGCCACCATGCCTGGCCAATTTTGTATTTTTAGTAGAGACAGGGTTTCTCTATGTTGGTCAGGTTGATCTCGAACTCCCAACCTCAGGTGATCTGCCAGCCTCAGCCTCCCAAAGTGCTGAGATTACAGATGTGGGCCACCACGCCTGGCCTTGTGTACTCTTTTTTTTCATGCTGGTTGCTATCCTTTTTTTTTTTTTGAGACAGAGTCTTGCTCTGTCACCCAGGCTGCAGTGCAGTGGTGTAATCTTGACTCACTGCGACCTCTGCCTCCTGGGTTCAAGCGATTCTCCTGCCTCAGCCTCCTGAGTAGCTGGGATTACAGGTGTGTGCCACCATGCTGGGCTAATTTTTATATTTTTAGTAGAGACGGGGTTTCACCATGTTGGTCAATCTGGTCTCGAACTCCTGACCTTGTGATCTGCCTGCCTTGGCCTCCCAAAGTGCTGGGATTACAGGTGTGAGCCACCGCACCCAGCTGGTTGCTATCCATTTTTAATGGGCTTCATACTCATTCATGGATAACAACTCATAGTTTGAAAATCACAGCTCCAGATGTACTCTGACCTGTAAATGTGCTTAGAAGGTACTGTTCTGATACTGCAGGCTGATCTGAGCGAGCCAAAAGGGATTCTACTTCCTGATTCCAAAACTTGGTGTCTTTATTTTAAGATAATCTCTGTGCATTAAATTTTAAAGTCACACTATCACACTGTTGACCCATTTGAGTCAGGTAAAACTATAATACTTTCTCTGGATTAGGCACAGTGGCTCATACCTATAATCCCAGCACTTCGGTGGGCCAAAGCAGGAGGATCATTTGAGCCTAGGAGTTTGAGAGCAGCCTGGGCAACATGGTGGGCCACATGTCCACAAAAAGTAAACAAAATCAGTGGGGCATGGTGGCAAGTGCCTGTAGTCCCAGCTACTCAAGAAGCTGAGGCAGCAGGATGACTTGAGCCCAGGAAGTCAAGGCTGCAGCAAGCTGTGATCGTACCACTGCACTCCAACCTAGGTGACAGAGAGAGACCATCTCAAAAAGAAAGAGAAGCTTAAGGGTTGGTAATAGCTGTACGAAGTGAGAACCACATGCTGGAAGGCTCAGAGGTGAGAAAAACACAAGTACTGTGAATAGCAAAAAACAAGAACACTCCTAGAGAACTTCAAGAAGGACACAGCTTTTAACACATTGACCAGAAGCTACTGACTTGCCACATGTACAGCATAAGGCTATGATGAGCAAGCCAAAGGAGCTGGCCTGTGTCTACGTTCTGTGAAGGACTCCCATCTGTCTACTGAGGAGCCTGCAGAGGTTAGCGGCAGCTTGAGGACTCTTAATGCCTTTGCTACCTATGGATTCTTAGTTCCTATTCCATCAGTCAAAGCTAAAAGCTGTTGGCCAAAGTGAACGAGAAATAGAGAAGAAGGGATGGAGTTAGCGAGAAAGGGAATGGTTTTCTTTTGACCTTCACTCCAAATTCCAGATTCAGACCAACAGAGAGAGTTTTTCTATTCTTTTCCCTTGATTTCTCTCTCTCTCTCTTTTTTTTAACTGGTAGTTATTTTGTTTTTTAAATTAGTAATTGGCATTGCGTTCTTCATGGTCCAAAACTCAAAAGGTTCAAAAAAGATACGCGGTCAAGTTTCCTTCTCTCCCCACCCCCTGCTATCCAATGTCTCTTCAAGACAACTAATGTAACCAGGTCTTGTTTGTATTTCCAGAGACAGTCTATGTGAAACCAACCCAGTAGTCCCGTGCACAGTAGTAATAGTAGTAGTTGTTGTTGTTTTGGATAAACATAGAAATTGACCCAGCTGGGCACAGTGGCTTACACCTGTAATACCAACACATTAGGAGGCCAAGGCGGGTGGATCACAAGATCAGGAGTTCAAGACCAGCCTGGTCAAGATGCTCAAACCCCATCTCTACTAAAAATATAAAAATTAGCTGGGCGTGGTGGTGCGCGCCTGTAATCCCAGCTGCTCGAGAGGCTGAGGCAGAGAATTTCTTTAACCCAGGAGGCAGAGGTTGCGGTGAGCCGAGATCACGCCACTGCACTCCAGCCTGGGCGACAGAATCAGAAACAACAACAATAACAACAAAAACCAGAAAAAAAGAAATTGACCCTTCTGGTCTTAAAACTTGAAACTTACATTTGTTTTATCTGAGTTCCTGCCTCAGAAAAAGACCCCAGGGCTGTCAAAAAGTATCAAAGGACTGAAACTCACCAGATCATCTTATCCAGACAATGAGATGCCAGACCCCTCATTCATCATGATTGCTTCTTTACCCCTCCTCAATTCCTGTTTTCTCACACATAGCTACATTTCTTCCTGGCTATATAAATCCGTAATTTTAGTCCCTTAGAGAGATGGATTTGAGACTGATCTCCTGTCTCCTTGACTGCAGCATCTGATTAAAACATTCTTCCTTGGCAATGGTCGTCTCAGTGATTGGCTTTCTGGGCAGGGAGGAGCACAGAAACTTATATTTATTTTATCTGAGTTCCTTCCTCAGGAGAGGATCTTCAGGTCTCTCAAATAAAGTATCAAAGAACTGAAACTCACCAGATCAAGACACCAGATGCCTTCATGCCCCTTCCCCTAGTTCCCCTTTTCTTACACATTGTTGCATTTCTTCCCTGCTATAAGACCCCTGCTTTTAGTCAGGGAGATGGATTTGAGGCTGAGCTCTCAGCTCTTGCAGCACCCGATTAAAGCCTTCTTCTTTGGCAATACTTGTCATCTCAGTGATTGGCTTTCTATGCATTGATCAGGAGGACCAAGACTGTGAACCCTTGGTGTTTCAGGAACAAAATCACAACACAATATGAACACAAACAATACAGTACTTGTTTTTTCCTGCTATGGAATTCTTAGAATTGACTAAACCAAAAGGGGGGAAATTTTTTTTTTAATGAAAGAAAGGAAGCTAGTCTTAAGGAATAAGAAAGCAAATGAACAACAATGAGACAGCAAAAAAAAAAAAAATTAATATATGTATATGTTTGGCGTTTTTTTCCAGCTTCACTGTTTATATATAATAACTTATCAGGAAGAAAGAAGAGTGTGTAGGGAAAAATATATATAAAGGAAAATATTGTTGGCTCTTCTAGGTGTGTACTAAAATCCTTGAATTATTTTTCTTTAAAGCTTATCTTTTACTGTCAGATATAAGAAACATGATAAAAGAACATTGAGAAGAGTTATACTGTGTGCTTAAAATGTTATGCAAGCTTGAGGATTCAAAAAACTACACATGACTGTGCAACCTTCAGAAATATTAACAATCTATACTGACAACAGGGCCATCTAACTTTCTCTTTTATGCTACCAGATTGATGTGGAAAATAGGGAAAGAATGTTCAAGCTGAAATGAATAGAAAGAACATTATAAATGAGTAACAGGATAATTAAAGCATGAAGCAGCCTTCTACATCTCAAGATAACGGTAATGGTAAATGCAGTTTTAGCTAATTAATTGGTTAAGAACAATTTGCCTCAGTGACTGTCTTACATTTGAATATAAAATACTTTTGCTTTGCTAGAAGCTGAGAATGGAATTATGGAGCATGTAAAACAAATAGCTTTGGCCCACCTAAAGTGCAATTACAAGTCAGAAAATCCAATGTGAATTAGTCCTGCAGACACAACTTTCCACTCCACACTATAGAATTCTTTGGGATTCATAGAGGGTAAATCTCCCTTCCACTAAAACATTTACTCTTCAAAATGCTTTTACTGCATGAGAAAGTCAGTTTCATGGCATTTTGGACCCAACATGTACCCAACCAAAAACAATATTGCCCAGTTTGAGAAATCAGTTGCCTTATTCATCCAACCTGACCCCTGATAACTGTTGGCAGTTTCAAAATACCAAACCCACCCTCAAAAGAGAACTTGTCAATCTGACAATGCTCAAAAGGAAGTGTCATAAACAGCCCAGGTGTGGTGGCTTATGCCTGTAATCCCAGCACTTTGGGAGGCCAAGGCAGGTGGATCATTTGAGGAGTTCAAGACCAGCCTGGCCAACTCCATCTCTACTAAAGTTACAAAAATTAGCCAGGCGAGGTGGCGCACATTTGTAATTTCAGCTACTCGACAGGCTGAGGCAATAAAATCACTTCAACTCCAGAGGCAGAGATTGCAGTGATCTGAGATCACTCCACTGCACTCCAGCCTGGGTGACAGAGTGAGACTACACACATACACACACACACACACACAAGTGCTATAGACTCAGAAGTAATACCACAAGAAGAATTCCAAAACATCAAGAGCAAAGTCAGCCACGTTAAAATGCATGGTGGCATCTTGTCACTGCCTCCCAAGTTACTTTGAAGAGGGCATGCTCACTTAGACAGTTAAGTGCTAGGAGATTTGCTATAAATCATCATCATTACTGTATAGTCAAACCTTACAAACTTATTTCCAGAGGAAATCTAAATCTTCCAGGCTTAGAGAATGATAACAAGAAGCAAATCCAATAACTGTCCTGCAACTTGAAATTGATTTTCAAATCAATTAATTCTGTAACCGAATCTTAACTTTAATAAAAATGCATAGAAACAAAAACAAAAGGAAATTTACTAGAACATTTGTTCAGATCAGATTATAGGGGATTTTTCTCCTCTACTCTAAAGTTTATTTTCCGCATTTCCTACAGTGATTATGTAATACTTCGGTAACCAAGAGCAAAGAGAAAAGTTTAAAACTGAAAACATAATTTTTTTATGTGGCTGGGTATTTCTTTTCTCCAGTATACTAAGATATCATCCTAAATATTTTTTAGCTAATCCAAGTTCCGCTTTATTGTTCTCCATAGTAATCTTAGGTAGACCAGAAGACAAAATGAGAAATAGAAACTAAATATAAATCACCTTTTTGAAACTAATGGGTTCCTCCCCCACCACTGCTGCAAAGCAACCTAAACAAACTTTTTTTCTCAACCTTTTTATGTCAAAGAAACACAGATATTTTTCTTTCTATTTTCCCTAAGGGGGAAATGGTAGAATGGGCCCCTTTGTCCCCCAAGTATCCTCCCCTTTCTCTTCCCCTCCTTCCTCAAACAGTAATTTGGCCTCCCTCTATGACATACTGGGGATTAGACCCCTAAATGGTCCCCTGCCTTTTGTCCTTGAAAATAATTTCTGCATTTTTTTACCCAATCCTGCCAGCAGGTCAGGATAGTTAGTTAGCCATGTTAGAAGCTGGCCCCAGGTTCCATCCTCCCTCTCTGAGAGCCTGCCTTCCGAGGCCTTGGGGGACTCCCTTGGAGAGTCTTATCGACTGCTGGGGGTGGGGCACCTACTTGGAGGATCTGGACACTGGCAGAGGAGGAAAAGGACTCCATGGTCAGGTAAAAGGGTGTCTGTGTCTCCACCCACATACATCTGACCTTCTGAGGTCTGTTGTGTGTGCAAAAGCTTCCCTGGCTTCCTTCTTCAAATGCAGACACCCAGTTTGAGGGTGTGACTTTCAGAAGTGTCTGCTCTGGTTCTTGGAGAGTGGGTTGAACTGGATGATCCCCAAACCCTCAGAAAAGCTGTGATTACACTTCCAGTTGACCCTAATAGACTTCAGGGTATATGAGGACACATGGGAGAACTTTCTCCAGGGCCTCGTTAGTAAAAAGAGTTGTGCTTTTCCAGAGCTCCTGTGGTGTTTCCTGGGAATTGTAAATTGTGTAGCAGTTGACACGTTCCTTCTTGCCACAGGATTAATGAATTTGTGGTCTCCCTCTAATAAATATTTCGGGCTTTGTGGCAGGCATTTTCTATGCAAATCTCCCTGTGGTTCCCAGCTGATTTTACTACCTTTGTTTTTCTTTTCACCAGTTTTCTTACTTGTTTTTATAGTACTTGTCTTACTTCTATCTTGTTACATTGTATTCTGTTTTAAAGCTTCTTAAAGTCTCTTTGGAACAAAGTAGAATATAAATAATGTCAAATCACTTTTTAAAATACATGTTAGGAGTGTTCATTTTTCTGCTTATTTTGATCTTCTTATCACAGTTTCTCACTAAATCCAAAAGCAAATCTCAGCTCTATCATTCTGATTAAGCAGATAGCTTAAACTACTAGTATTTGATATAATTAAATTACAGATTTCTAGAGAGCAGGGATCAGGTCTGACAAGGCATAAAGCAGCTGTGGTAGGCAGAAAGCCCTGGGCTGGAAGTTTTATTTCCATTTCTGCTGAGTACTGTGTGTTTGACCTTGGGCAGGGCCCTTCTCTCTGGATCTCAATTTCCTTGTTTATAAAATGAAGGGGTTGGACAGGTCACCTCTAAAATCCCTTCCGGCTCTGAAATTCATTGACTCTCTGACCCATTGTGGGCGTTTAATAAATAACAAGCACACTTCCAGACAACCTCAAGAATGACTTGCCAGGGCTGGGTGCAGTGGCTCACGTAGGGTAATCCCAGCCCTTTGGGAGGCTGAGGTCAGGAGTTCGAGACCAGCCTGGCCAATATGGTAAAACCCCGTCTCTACTAAAAATTCAAAAATTAGCTGGGCGTGGTGGTGCGCACCTATAGTCCCAGCTACTCATGAGGCTGAAGCAGAAAAACCACTTGAATGCAGGAGGCGGAGGTTGCAGTGAGCCAAGATCACGCCACTGCACTTCAGTGAGACTCCGACTCAAAAAAAAAAAAAGAATGACTTGTGCTTGGATACCTCTGTCAACAAATACTTACTTGGTATTTCACCTGGAATGTGGCTGTGGTTAAGGGACAATAACAGACTGCTCCTCTGGGTCCTGCAGAGGCCCCAGGACCTAAAGAGGAGGCTTCCGCACTTGATTGTCCCCACTGTCTGAGGGTTCAAGTCTTTATGAGATTACTAGAAGTTGAAACTCTGCCAGCATAAAGAACCAAAGTCAAGGCCAGACCAAGTGGCTCACGCCTGTAATCCCAGCACTTTGGGAGGCCAAGGTGGGTGGATCACCTGAGGTCAGGAGTTTGAGACCAGCCTGGCTAATATAGTGCAACACCATCTCTACTAAAAATATAAAAATTAAGCTGGTCGTGGTGGCAGGCACCTGTAATGCCAGCTACTTGGGAGGCTAAGGCAGGAGAATCACTTGAACCTGAGAGGCAGAGGTTGCAGTGAGCCAAAATCACGCCATTGCACTCCAGCCTGGGCAGGAAAAAAAAAAGAAAAGAAAAGAAGAACCAAAAGCAGAGGATCAAAAGTGGCATTCATGAGAAACGAAGTTCATCTGCTTTTACAGAAATAAAATGGTGTAGGCCTTTCAAAATAAAATAATAATTTTTTAATTAAATCTTTGAAAAAAGAATGATACTGCGTATGATTTCATTTCACCACAAAATTATAGTGCTTGGTATATTTTCCCTTTAAAATTCATTATTGTTGAATTTTATTATTGTGCTTGGTATATTTTCCCTTTAAAATTCATGGCTGTTGGCCAGGCCTGGTGGCTTATGCCTGTAATTGCAGCACTTTGGGAGGTAGGAGAATCGTTTGAGCACAGGAGTTCAAGACTAGCCTGGGCAACATAGTGAGACTCTGTTTCAAAAAAAAGAAGTCATCATTATTAATTACAAACTGCTGATTAATTTTTGTTCTAAACTGTTTGCACTTTTAACACAGATGGAGTACTAAGCCTCTGATAGTGTCTTTTAGGCTTTGCCAGTTTATGAGGAATGGAGCCAAGTCAAGAATAAACCACTGGCCGGGCACAGTGGCCTGTAATCCCAGCACATTGGGAAGCAGAGGCAAGAAGATTGCTTGAGCCCCAAGCAAGAAGATTGCTTGAGACCAGCCTGAGCAACATGGTGAAACATCATCTCTACAAGAATACCAAAAAAATTAGCTGGGTATGGTGGTGCATACCTGTGGTACCAGCTACTCGGGAAGCTAAGGCAGGAAGATCGCTTGAGCCCGGGAGGTTAAGGCTGCAGTGAGCCATGATCATGCCACTGCACTCCAGCCTGAGCATCAGAGCAAGTCCCTGTCTCAAAAGAAGAAGAAGAAGAGGAAGGAGAAGGAGGAGAAGAAACCATTAACACTATAAAAAAAATTGTGTGTTCCTTAAGTTTCCAAAGATACGAGAAGTACTCACCCAGGCACACTAAAAATCATGTAAAAAGTAAGAAGAAGAAAGAAAAAAAAGTGCCCATCCATCTTCAGAAACAGACTGAGAAAAAAAGAGAGGAAAATGCCTCACCAAATACAGGTTTTGCCATACATAAGTAACTTTCTCATAACCTTTATGTTTCTAGACTATCCCAGAAGATTCCCTATGCCTATGCTTTATTATAATCATGTCAGAGGACCTTGACATACTGAACCCTTGTCTTGGGACATGTCTTTACCTTTCTAAAGGCCAAATTGTTTCATGCTTACTCAGAAATATGGAAAGATAGAAGCAGATTCCTGTACATGTTTTACAGGGTGGAAGTGAAGGTGTCAGAGAATGAGCCCTGCGAAGGACCTGCCATCCATCTTGGGGAGAAAGGGATGTGCTTCGTAGGATCCCAGACAACACGAGTGAACAAAATGCCTCAATGTCTTTCGTGTTCTACAAATTTAACTACCTCCTCTACAGCAATCGCCAAGTGTGCTTTGTAATTCCAACAAATTCAGTAGTACCCTAATTTACACTCATGCCTTTGAATCCAAGAGTTTTGCAGCACTCTGACTACTTCCTGCTTCCTAATAAGCATTTTCATTTGCTTCTTTCTATTGCTTCAAAGTGGAAATGAACCTGAAGTCTTAAAAAAAAAAAAAAAACAGCTGGACAGGGTACAGTAGCTCAATCCTGTAAGTCCAGTGCTTTGGGAGGCCAAGGCAAGAGGATTGCTTGGGCTCAGGGGTTCCAGACCAGCCTGTGCAAAATAGCTAGACCCTATCTCTACACACACACACACACACACACACACACACACACACACACACACACACACAAAATTAGCCAGGTGTGGTGGCACATGCCTGTAGTCCCAGCTACTCAGGAGGCTGAGGTTCGAGGATTGCTGGAACCCAAGGAGGTCGAGGCTGAATTGAGCCAAGATTGCGCCGCCACACTCCAGCCTGGGTGACAGAACAAGTTCTTGCCTCAAAAAACAAAAAACTAAATAAATAGATAAAAATAGAATAAAAATAAAGTTGTACTTCTCAAGGTCATTGTCTGAGGGATAGCTGGCAAACTGACATTTGGTTTTTAGACAAGGTTTCTGTAAGGTTAAGAAAGGCCTCGCAGTCCCTTCTATTCTTTTAGGCTGTGGCTCTAATTTTCTTTTAATGAAGACAATCCAAAATAGGGTAAATTTATTTTTTAAATGCATAGTTTTAACAAGTAAAGACTCAATGTATAGACACACAAAAATACAATGCAGTATAAAAAGGCTAGATAATTGCAGAATTTATTAAAAGGTGAATCCATATTACATGACTACTGGTGGGCTTATTATGGGATTCAAGCCAGAGTTGCACAAGAATCATTTTACATTAATCTTGTCAGGCATCTCTGTCTGTATGTTTAACCTCATCTGAAGATAAAGGTGAAGCTCTTAAACAGAAATTTGAGGTCCCAACCCAATGCTTCTGATATGGTTTTGCTGTGTCCCCACCCAAATCTCATCTTGAATTGTGGCTGCCATAATCCCTCTATATCCTGGGAGGGACCTGGGGGGAGGTAAGTGAATCATAGGAGCAGGCTTTTCCCATGCTGTTCTCATGAGAGTGAATAAGTCTCACGAGATCTGATGGTTTTTTAAAGGGCAGTTCTACTGCACATCCCTTCTTGCCTGCCGCCACGTAAGACATGTCTTTGCTTCTCCTTTGCCTTCCGCCAATATTGTGAGGCCTCCTGAGCCTTGTGAGTCCATGAAACCTCTTTTACTTTATAAATTACCCAGTCTTGGGTATTTCCTCATAACAGCATGAAAATGGACTAACACAGCTCCCCTCCCACTTCTCTTAGGGTTATAGCATAAAACTGGTTTTAACGTCTTCAGAGTCACTTGCAAACAACATCCACATCTGGTACAGTGATCCTTAAAACTAAGGAACTAAAGATAGTCACCCATTCCTGTTTTCTTAAATAGCTTCTTCATTTTTCATAAAACCATAAAGGGGTGGGCATAGTAGCTCATGCCTGTAATCCTGCACTTTAGGAGGTCGAGGCAAGAGGATCACTTGAGCCCAGGACTTTGAGACCAGCCTGGGCAACATAGCAAGACCTCATCTTTAGAAAAAAAAGAAAACCCTAAAGATAGGATCGCACTTGCTTTATGAATTTAGAGTTTTAAACGGCATCGTTTTATGCTATGCATTCTTTTCTTTTGAAGACAGCAGCTTTCCCGTGAATGGCTTTTTATATTCCTTATCCTGTTCTTGGATCTCCTGCAGCTCTGGAGTGCACCCAACTTCATGCTGTCACAAGTGAGCAAGTTTGGACCATGAAAAGAGAAAAACGCATCTTGTTGTGGTAATCTGTAACTGCTTATCCTGTATGGCCTTTCCTACTGTGTCCCTGTTTCCTAGAGTCAGCAAACCAGAGTCACCTCTCCCAGTCTTTTGTGGGGCCTCCCACATAGATAACTGGTATCTGCAATCTTTTGTTGTCTTCTGTTCTCTGTGAAACAAGCCAACCAAAAACTCATCGGGTGTTGGTGCCATATAAACCATGATCCATCTGTTTATTAATCTGCAAAGGTTTTGAAAAATAAAAGCCCACTTATTGCTACTTGAGCAGATTCCCTTCTCTAATCATGCTTGGTTCTAAGAGACACTTTGCTCAGAGCATGTCTGCAGGACAAACACTATGCTGATCTTATTAAAACCCTTCCTGTCAGGATGGATTTTTAGTTGTTGACTGTAAGTGTTCCAGAAAATACAGATTGTTCTAGTCTTTACTCTCTCCCCACCCCCTGGATCAGCAATGAAGCTGGTAATGCTTTCCTATTTTATAGCTTCAAATATTTGATTTCTTGAGGCTAATGATTAGATGCTCTTTGCAATGATGCTTAAAAGAAAAAAAAAGCAAAGAAGCAGCAGCTTGAGTTCTGGATCAAGTACACTTGGAAGAGGTAAACGTGTGGATGTAAGATGTTATTCACTATAAGAATCTTATAGCAGCTTTTAAATTTTCTTCTTTTTTTTTTTCTTTGAGACAGGGTCTTTCTCTGTTGCCCAGGCTGGAGTGCAGTGGCACGATCATGGCTCACTGCAGCCTCAACCTCCTGGGCTCAAGCGATCCTCCAGCCTTGGACTTCCAAAGTTCTGGGATTAAAAAGTCCTGAGCCACTGCGCCTTGCCTAATAACATTTAAATTTTCCATTTCGTTGAAGATACAGCTGAAAATCTTTATAAATATCTGATTTTAAATTATATTTATTATTTTAAAAATATTCCAACATAAAACATTTCCATTTTGTTTTGTTTGGCTTTAATTTTGTTTTGCTTTACTTTGGGGAGGAGGTCTTCGAGGGAAAATGGAGGAAACAAGCATAAATGTCTCCTGGCCACCTCCTCAGGTCTTCACACTCAGTGCTGTGCTCTTGCCTTTGTGAATACCACCAGGCAGCCATGTGTAGTGAGAAGAGCACAGACCAAAGGTCAGGGCTACGTTCAAGTTCGGACTCCAGCAGTTATTAGCAGTGAGACCCAAAGCAAGTTGCTTGACAACTTTCTGCTTCCTTTTACTACTAGAGTTTTTATGAGAATGAAAAAATGCAAAGTACTTGGTTTTACTAGAATAAATTCATAGTAGACAGTAAGGGCCAGTCCCTGCCCCTCCCAGCTGATGATGGCCCTGAGAGGCTGTGTGAACTTCTTAGGGGTCTTGGGCTTGATGTGGTGTCTTAGGGAGAGGATGTAAGCACTACCATGAGCAGGTGCCTTGGCATGTTGACATGGGCAATGTAGTGCCCTTATCAGTGCTTACCTACACTCATCTCCCGGGTCCTCCCCTGGCTCTCCACGGCCACTCACTTGCAGCCACCGTAGTTGCAGTCATTTGCCATTTCTTCGCCTCTACTTCTCTCAGGATAATGAAGCATCAAAAAGCAGACGTGGTTGGTGCCGCCATAAAGAGATAGACAAGAATCCTTAGCCTCTGTGAGAGAGACACCACATTCAACTTACCATGAAGTCTTTAGAAAGAGACCTCCCCCACCCCCCACCCAGCAGCCCGCCTTGGGCTTTTGACTCTTTATCTTTGAAGTTCTTTTGTTTTTGTTGTTTTATTTTGTTGAGACAGAATCTCGCTGTCACCCAGGCTGAAGTGCAATGGTACAATCATAGCTCATTGGAGCCTGAAACTTCTGGTTCAAGCGATCCTCCCGCCTTGGCCTCCTGAATAGCTAGGACTACAGGCTCACACCACCACCTTCAGCTTATCTATTTACTTATTTATTTCGTCTGTATGGTAAAGACAGGCTTTGAGGAGTATTTTCATGTGGAATAAGCCAAGGTTTCCTCATGGACCTGGTAAAATTTCACGTGGCCTCTTTATGTTTTCACTGTTAACCTTCCTGAGAGCGGACTTTTTGGCACTATCTGGAACCCACTGCCCTGAGCGCAGTCTAGGTTCATCCGGCACCTAGAAGCGTTGTCTCTGAGGTGCTTCTCCCGGAAGTGCCTCCTTCCGATGTGGAAGACTGTGAAGATAAATGCGAGAGTTATACTAGTGGGAGGAGACCTAAGATCACCCCAGACTTTCAGGGATACTTATGGTTGTTGAAAATAGAAATAAATTGAGATTCCTCGGCCTGGGTTCACTCCTGGGCGCTTCTTCTCCCTGCTCTGGGGCCTTCCTTCCAGTTCTCCAGCCTCCTTGGAGTTGGGGATGTGTGGGTTCCTCCTATCATTGCTTTGGCTTTTTCTACCAATTCATTTCCTTTACATTTTTTTCCTCGCGGTTTCTTCCTTGTCTTCTCCCTGCCTTTTTGTGTCTCCTTTTCTGCCTCTGGCATTATTTTTTGCCATCTAATTTCTTATGTCTAATCTCTTCCCTAAAAGGAATCAGTTTCCTCCTTGCTGACCAAGTCTGTCTATTTTTTGTTCTCCGTGGGCTTATACTGAAGCTCTGCTCACAACTGCCAGGGCACCCTGGGCCCTGATAAAGCCATGGAAAGCAGAGAACCCACCCCGAAAATAAACAGTCACTTCCTTCTTAGAAGAGCCCTTGGTGAGCTGTAACAACGAACACTTTTGTCAAATGCTGTGGAAAGTAAACTATCTGTAGACCAAATGAGCTCAATGAAACCCGTCTCCTGTGTTCAATCAACAAGTCTTTCTTGAGCCTCACAGGGCCTGGCAGTTAGAAAGGTGATTAATTGAAGAAACCAGGCCGGGCGCGGTGGCTCATGCCTGTAATCCCAGCACTTTGGGAGGCTGAGGCGGATGGATCACGAGGTCAAGAGATCGAGACCATCCTGGCCAACATGGTGAAACCCCGTCTCTACTAAAAGTACAAAAAATTAGCCGGACATGGTGGCACATGCCTGTAATCCCAGCTACTTGGGAGGCTGAGACAAGAGAATCGCTTGAACCCAGGAGGCGGAGGTTGTGGTGAGCCAAGAATGCGCCATTGCACTCCAGCCTGGGCAACAAGAGCGAAACTCTGAAACTCCGTCTCAAAAAAAAAAAAAAAAAAAAAAAAAAATTCCAGAAACCAATACTGTCTTGGTGCGTGTCCTTGGGAAGGCACATAGTCAACAAGCAATAAAAAGGCCCATCAGATGGCCTCCCTTCCCCCGAGCTTCCTACAGCCTCCCCGGCGCTATTTTTCTCCCTATAGCGCCTCCCCTATATTTCTCAGCAGTCTTCTAACTAGAGTGCAAGTTTCATGAGGGAGGGAATTTTGCGTATTGATCGTAGCTGAATCCCTAGTACCTGAACGTCGCCTGTCACCTGAGGGCTCAGCCAGTGAAATGCAACGTGATGAGTGCTGTATCAGAAACACGGGCCAAATGCAATGGAATTGCAGGAGTTCACGTGAAACTAAGGGGTGATCATGTGCATATGTGTGTGTGTAAAAGTGAGAGGCAAAGGGAAGTTTGAAGTTTTAGGTTGAAGTAGATAAAATAGCAGAGTTCAGAAAGGGCTTGGTCACATGGTGGTGGGGGGAGATTTGCGATGGAGGGAAAATCTGACGTTTTCCACCCGTAAAGCTTATTAAACTGCTCGTTCCTTCAGTGAGTTGTATTATATGGAAAGGGAGAAAATCAGGAACATTCTCAGCACCTCCTTAGAACATGAAAGGAATCCTTGGCCGGGCACGGTGGCTCACGCCTGTAATCCCAGCACTTTGGGAGGCCGGGGCCGGTGGATCACGAGGTCAAGAGATTGAGACCATCCTGGCCAACATGGTGAAATCCTGTCTCTACTACAAAATACAAAAATTATCTGGGCGCGGTGCGCCCGTAGTCCCAGCTACTTGGGAAGCTGAGGCAGGAGAATTGCTCGAACCCGGGAGGCGGAGGTTGCGGTGAGCCGAGATTGTGCCACTGCACTCCAGCCTAGCGCAAGAGCCTATCTCAAAAAAAAAAAAAAAAAAAAAAAAAAAAAAAACCCATGAAAGGAATCCTGTATTCTAGTGGCCAGAGACAGGCAGCAGGTGCTGAAGAACTCAGGGCTGGGGAGTTGGCTCCAGGTTTCTTTCCTGGCTCTACTGTGACGTGACCTTATCTCTCTAAACAATGCACACTCCCACTCCTGGCCATCCTTCCTTGGAGGTCTGTAATAATACTCACCTTGTAGAGGTGTCCAAGGATTAATGAGAAAATAAATGTAGAATGTTTAATGTCACAACTGCCTCTCAAGCCTGCAGTTAAAAAAAAAGTGGCTATTCTTTTTTTTTTTTTTTTTTTTTTTTTGAGACAGAGTCTAGCTCTGTTGCCCAGGCTGGAGTGCAATGGTCCCATCTTGGCTCACAGCAGCCTCTGCCTCCCAGGTTTCAGCAATTCTCCTGCCTCAGCCTCCCCAGTAGCTGAGATTACAGGCACCTGCCACCACGCCCAGCTAATTTTTGTATTTTTAGTAGACAAGCGGTTTTACCATGTTGGCCAGGCTGGTCTCGAACTCCTGACCTCAGGTGATCCGACCACCCCGGCCTCCCAAAGTGCTGGCATTACAGGTGTGAGCCACCACACTCGACCAAAAGGTAACTATTCTTAAAGAAGTCAGGTCACAACAGCAAAAAACAGAGCTCATACCCTTACGTGTCCATATTGCTGACGCATGGGGCCACCACACCACTGAGGATATATGTAGTTCCAGGTACTGCCCAAACCGGTTTTTCCCCAGCTTTTTATTCCTATACAAAGTGGCACTGCACTGAACACAAATTAGGTGCCAAGAAATAGGACTATTCCTAGCTATCCTAAACCTACCAGGGAGCTGAGCAGAAGGAGATCTCATTTGCCTCTCCTCTACCTCCTGCTACCCAGGAGCCAAGATGATTTTCTACCACTGGCCTGTGGTTACCTGGGTGACTGACTCATAGCCTGTTCTCCCTCTTCTCCATACTCACTCCTTTCTCACCCCCCATTACTAAGGCTGAAAAAGCTTTTTGCAGAACAACTTAATCTACAGTTTTACAAGCTGCTCTAGCCATCTACTTAAAGCATTTTCTTCTTTTCTGAATGCATACAGACATATTTTTAAATATATGAAAAGAACACTTTTCTCTGGGGCAGAGGAAGGGAATAAAAAGGCACAAAATAAAAGGGAAAGGAGGAAGGAGCTAGGAATTAGAGAAGTCAGCAGGATTCACTGGGCTTTGCTGAACTTCCTGGTGGTTGAGTTTCTAGGGATTGGGGTGCTTTGTAAGCATGAGGACTGACCTCTGAAAGAAATGGTTTCCAGGCTGGGTGCGGTGACTCACGCCGTAATCCCAGCACTTTGGGAGGCCAAGGCAGCAGATCATGAGATCAAGAGAGACCATCTTAGCCAACATGGTGAAACCCCACCTCTACTAAAAATACAAAAATTAGCTGAGTGTGGTGACCCGCGCCTGTAGTCCCAGCTACTCAGGAAGCTGAGGAAGAAGAATTTCTTGAACCCGGGAGGCAGAGGTTGCAGTGAGCTGAGATAGCATGACTGCACTCCAGACGGGTGACCGTGCGATACTCCATCTCAAAAAAAAAAAAAAAAAAAAAAAAGGAATGGGTTCCAGGCTGGCATGGTGGCTCATGCCTGTAATCCCAGACCTTTGGAAGGCCAAGATGGCAGGATCACTTGATCTCAGCAGTTCAAGACCAACCTGGGGCAACATAGTGAAAACCCGTCCCTACAAAAAATACAAAAAATTAACTGGGCATGGTGGCAGATATGGTGGTCCCAGCTACTTGGGAGGCTGAAGCAGGAGGATCACTTGAGCCTGGAGGTTGAGGCAGCAGTGAGCTGTGATAGCATCACTGCACTCCAGCCTCCTGGGAGAAGGAAGGGAGGGAGGGAGGGAAGGGAGGGGAGAGGAGGGAGAGAGAGAGAGAGAGAGGGAGAGAGAGAGAGAGAGAGAGAAAGAGAAAGAAAGAAAGAGAAAGAAAAAAGAAAGGAAGGAAGGAGAGAATGGTAGGAAGGAAAGAAGGAAGAGAGGGAGGGAGAAAGAAAGAACCTCAATAAACAAGCAAAAAGAAAGAGAAAGAGAGAGGAAAGAAAGGAAAGAGAGAAGAGAGAAAGAGAGAAAGAAAAAGAAAAGAAAGAAAAAGAAAGAAAGAAGAAAAAGAAAGAGAAAGAAAGAAAAAGAAAAAGAAAGAAAGAAACAAAGAAAGAAAAGAAAAGAAAGAAAGAGAAAGAAAGAAAGGAGGGAGGGAGGAAGAGGTTACAAGGTTCCAAGGCCAGATGTAGCCTCTGGGTCATTAGTGATGAGAATTAGATGAAACTTTGGACCCTTAGGGCAAACCTGGAACTCTACCCAGGTACTTTGTTTCATTTGAGTCCTTGACATCCTCCTATATAAACCTTGACCTGGTTGTTTCTGATTTTAATAAGAATTACATATGTGCCTTATCACTTGGGTTTAGGAATTTTTACATGTGGGATACAGCCATAATCAACCCAGATCAAGATACAGAACACTTTTAATTCCCCAGAAAGTCTCCTTCTAGCCCTCCCAAGTCAAAATACTCTACCCCACATCAGAAAACTATTGTTCTGACTTTTGTCACCATCAATTAGATTTGCCTATTTTTTAACGTTTAAATGAATTGCACAGTAGGAACTCACTTGTGCCTGGCTCTTTCACTCAACATTATGTCTGTGAGATTCATGCAAATTTCTGCATAGAGCAGTAGTATGGCTTGTAAAAATTACCATGTATTATTCTAGTGTGGAATGCATCACAATGTATTCTCAGTGGTTGACATTTGGGTTGCTTTCAGTCTGGGGCTATAATGAGTAAAGCTGCTTTGAACATGTATCCAAATGTCTTTAGGTGAACTTATATATTCATTTCTCTCAGAATAAGAGGAATCCCTTGGTCATAATAGAGACATGCATTCAGCTTATAGTAGAAACTGCTGGACACTTTTTCAAGGTGTTTGTACCATTTTATACTCATATCACGACCTCACACTACTTGCTGCTTTCAGTGGGCAAGGCATAACTTGCAGGTGTGAAACAAAACACATTTTTTTGGTCAGCCTACATTCTCCTCCATGTACAAATCAAGGTTCCACTAGTTACTTTTTCTTTATTCTTTTTGAGACAGGGTGTTGCTATGTCACTCAGGCTGGAGTACAGAGGTACAATCACAGCTCACTTCAGCCTAGACCTCCCGGGCTCAAGTGATCCTCCCACTTCAGCCTCCCAAGGTTGGGACTACAAGCATGTGCCATCATGCCCAGCTAATTTTTTAATTTTCTGTAGAGGTGAGGTCTCACTATGTTGCCCAGGCTGGTCTCAACCTCTTGAGCTCAAGCAATCCTCCCAACTCAGCCTTCCAAAGTGCTGGGATTATAGGTGCAAGCCACTGTACCTGGCCTCTACCAGTGACTGTTCATAATAGTTTGTAGGTGTTGGTCCCTCTCCCTGGAACTCTCTGTGGCTGGGTATTCCCAGGGCCAGTTTCTTGTCATTCAGGTCTTCGTGAGGCCTTCCCTGACCTCCCCATCTTTGTGGACACTCCTGCCTCCCTAGCCCATCGCTTTCTATTGCATCCTTCTGCTTTCTTTCCTTTCTAGCACTTATCCCGTTCATTCATTAGTTTATCAATGGCTTATCTCTCCTCACCAGGGATGAAGCCTGGTCTATAGCCCCAGATCATAGCCTGGCCCATAGTCCTGCAATGTCTGGTCACTGTGGTAGCCAGCTTGAAATACGGCGTCCAATGATTGGCACCTTCTGGTATTCACACCCTTCTGCAGTCCCCTCCCAAAGGATTAGAGCTGTTCTGTAAAACCAGAACAACACCGCAGACATGACAGTGTGCGACAGTCAAGATTCGCTAATCACATGTGTGGCTTCAGCTCTGCTCTCTGTCGGATCACCAGCTGTGAGGGAAGCCATGTGGTAGGGACGTTCAAGCAGGCTTGGAAAGCTCCATGTGGCAAGGAACTGAGACCTTTGGCCAGCAGCCTGCATCCGTTCTCCAGCCCTGTGGGTGAGCACCTGGGAAGCAGGCTCCAGCCCCAGCCCAGCCTTCGGATGACTGCATCTTGGCTGGCATTTGGACTACAACTTCATGGGAGACCTTGAATGAAAACACCCAGCCAAATCTCTTCCAAATTCCTGACCCACAGAGCTGTGAAAAAGCTCCTGATTTTTGTGGTTTTAAATTACTAAGTTCTGAAGTAATTTGTACACAGTAATATTTTTTAAATATTCAACACTCAGTAAATATTTATTGAACAAATGAATGAATAAATGATTAAATGAATTAAACTAAAAGCAAACAGAATACATGGCTTCACATCCTCTTTTTTTATTTTTCAGATGGAGTCTCAGTCTGTTGCCAAGCTGGCATGCAATGGTGCAATCTTGGCTTACTGCAACCTCCACCTCCCGGGTTCAAGCAATTCTCTGCCTTAGCCTCCCAAGTAGCTGGGAACACAGTCATGTGCCACTGTGCCTGGCTAATTTTTTGTGTCTGTAGTAGAGACAGGGTTTCACCATGTTGGCCAGGCTGGTCTTGAACTCCTGACCTCATGATCCACCTGTGTCGGCCACCCACAGTGCTGGGATTACAGGCATGAGCCACTGCGAGTGGTGTTTTTGTTTGTTTTTTTGTATGTTTGTTTGAGACAGGGTCTTGCTCTGTTGACCAGGCTCAATGGTGTCATAGCATGATCATAACTTACTGTAGCCTCAAACTCCTGGGCTCAAGCGATCTTCCCGTGTCAGCCTCCTGAGTAGCTGGGACTACAGGTGCTCACCACTATGCTCAGCTAATTTTTTATTTTTTGTAGAGAAGGGGTCTTGCTATATTGCCCAGGCTGGTCTTGAACTCCTGGGCTCAAGTAATCCTCCTGCCTCAGCCTTCTAACATGCTGGGATCACCGGCGTGAGTCACCACGCCTGGCTGACATCCTCTGTTTTAACCTGATAGGATGCATGTGCCACAGTCCTTTCCTCTGTTCTGAAAGTGTTAGATCCTAGAGCAACATTTCTTCACCTCAGCACTATTTTTCTTTGAAGTCACACAATATTTTGTTTGGAAGCGTGGGTGGCCTCGTTCATTGTGAGAGGATTTTTAGCAGCATTCCTGGTCTCTAATCACTAGCTGCCAGTAGCAACCCCTTCCTCCAACAAAGTTGTCACAACCAAAAATGTCACCAAATATTGCCAAATGTCACCTGGGCTACAATATTGCCCCACTTAAGGGCCACTGCTCTGAGGTTATCACTGAAGAGAGAGTAGAAGTCCTCACAATATTGGCTGGGTCCAGAGATGGTACAAAATGATATAATGTTTTCAAAATACTTGGTTTACAAAAATTCAATCAACATGTAAATTATTTTTTCTTTTCTTTTCTTTTTTTTTAAATTGTGTTTAACAATGGAGACAGGAAGGAATAGGGGATAAAAATAACAAATAAGCAGCCAACCAATATTTTATTTAAACCTGTGAAATGCTATGCGATTGCTGGGGAGTGATTTACTTCCAGTTATGTGGTCACTTTTAAAATAGGTATAATGTGATACTGAGAAAAATGTATGTTTTGTGGATTTGTGGGAGGAGAGTTCCAGTGTTTTATGCTTAGGCTATTATGCAGTTTCTGGCACATATAGATAATACATTCATGGATTCTAGTTCCAGGTTTTCTACAGGTGTTATGTGTGACAGGACAGTTAATGTCCTTAGAAAAGATCCTTCTCTGTGTGCTTTCTACAGTCCTGTCCAGAGGAAACAAAGCCTAGCACTTCCACACCTCTGGAAGAATAATTTGGTCTGACAAGAGATGGAACCCATTAACAGCCGTATTGAGTTGCTTCCCTTAAGCAAACAAATTTGGCAGCAGAGGCACCACTGGCAGAATTGCAGCAGACCAGTCACTGCTGAGTTGGACAGTGATAAAGCAGAAAGGTCACAAACAAGCCTTTCAGGCGTGGGTCGGCAACGTTTTTCTGAACAAAAAGCCAGTTCTCCTGCCTCACCCGCCCAAGTAGCTGGGACTACAGCCGCATACAACCACACCCGGATAATTTTTGTATTTTAGTAGAGATGGGGTTTCACCGTGTTGGCCAGGCTGGTCAAACTCCTGACCTCACCATGTTGGCCAGGCTGGTGTCAAACTCCTGACCTCGTGATCTACCTGCCTCTGTCTCCCAAAGTGCTGGGATTACAACATGAACCATCGCACTTGGCCCTGATTGTTTTTTAGCAAGTTACAGACCTTTGCACTAGCATCCCCTCTTCAGTAGAATCTTTCACAGTATGTACATGTAGTTTTACTTTTTATTTTGGGATAATTATAGACTTACAGAAGAGCTACAAAAATTGTATAAAGTTGTCCTATATCCTTTGCCTAGCTTCCCTTAATATTAATATCTTAGGTAATCCTGGTACAACTATCAAAACTCAGACATTAATATTGGTGTAATAGTATAACTGAACTGCAGACTTTCTATTTTACCAGTTCATACACTAAGATCCCCTATCTTCCATTCCAGAAAAAAATCCAGGTTCTCACATTGTATTTAGTTTCCATGTCTCTTTAGTCTCCTCCATTCTTGACAGTTCCTCCATCTTTCCATGTCTTTCAAGACTGTGAGATTTTGAAAGTATTAGCCAGTTATTTTACAGTGTCCTCCAATTTGCATATTAGGTATTTCGTAGGCTGTACTTTTCACCATCTTACTTCCTTTGGTTCTTTGCTCAAATGTCTCAGTGAAGTCTTTTCTGATCATTATATTTAAAATGTTACCCACTTTGCTTTACCCTAAAGGTTGTCTAGCATAATCCTCTGCTTTATTTTTCTCCACTTACAAAGATAAATTTTCCTTATTTCTTCATTATTTGTTTATTATCAGTCTACCTCTACAAGAATATTGACTCCATAAAGGCAGAGATTTTTGCCTAATTTCTAGAAAATGCCTTGATACATAGAAGATGCTCAATAAAGTTTCCTTGAATGAATTTAATGTGTGAACTGGATCTTTTGCTATTCTGAGGAATCCAGAAAGGAAAAGGAGCTTATCTCAAGTTTTGAAATGCTATATGACATAGAAAGTTCAAAGACTGTTGGAACTACCCAGCTAAGAGGCTAGATGAAGCTTCATGGGATACCTCACATACAGTTTTCTTTTTTTTTTTTACTTAAACCAGTTGGAACAATTATTTAAAATATATGTCTTGCTAAACTCTGCAGGCACAAATTTATAAGCTTGGATTTTTCTACTTTTTAAAAAAAAAATTGATGAAATTATGGAAATGAAAACCTCTTAGCCTTTATAACTACTGTACTTTGCTCAGTAAAATGCATTTCAGATGCAGAAACATTTCACCCTCAAACGGAGCCTTTCAAAATCATTTCCTGACATTTTCACTCATACAAGTGCAAATGCCTCCTGATTCATGGAGATTTGAGGCATGTTAAAAACCCAGGCTGAGAAAAATGTATGTTTTGTGGATTTGTGGGAGGAGAGTTCTGTGAATATTTGTTAAGTCTAGTTGTTCCAGGTCTGAGTTCAAATCCTGGATATCCTTGTTGATTTTCTATCTCGTTGATCTATGTAATATTGACAGTGTAGTGTTAAAGTCTCCCACTATTATTGTGTGGGAGTCTAAGTCTGACATTTCTTAATTAGTTAGGTGCTACTTCGTTTTCATCCTGTCAGGATTATTAGTACAAACCCTAACATGAATAACTTCCTCAAGTATTTTGTTTCTAATTACAAATTCATGAAAAACGTCCAAAGAAAATTAAAGCCTATAGTTAAGTGTTATATGAATCTTTATTATTATTTTTAATTAAACTCTTTGAGCTTTTTGCTGATAAATGTAATTATGACCTAAAAAGAATACAATGAAATAATAAATTATATAAATAGATTTAGCTTAGTATTATACAGTAAAAGACTAAACTACTATTTTAAACCTTTGGAGTATATTCTATGTGTGCCACATAATGCTGTTCCGCTATGATTTCCTGCACAAATTTACTTAATTTGTGCCTATAATTTTCCTAAGTTTTCAATGACCTCACTGACTAGAAACTGGACACCTCTTTCCTTCTCACAAGGTATGGAGCAGGGTTTATCCAAGGAATTATAAACTTTGTTTCTGAAAACTTGAATATATGTATTAGTTGTGGGAATGAATTGCTATCTTATTCATTTCTTCTGGGTTTTGTTAATTTTGATCCTCTTTCTTGCCATGCTCTGTTTTTTAATGAAACTGAAAGCAGATTCCTGACAGAGAAAGCAGCATTCTACTTCTGTGACCCCTGCCAACAAGCGTGAGTAGTTAGCTTTCCCTGCAGGCTTGTGTTTTATCCGTGAGCACCTGTCAAGTCTACCCATGTAGAGGAGATGTTAGCTATGATAGCTTCTAGGAAAGATGTTAGCTTCTGGGTGAGGTCAATAAAAAAGAGACAGGTTTGTTCTCCTTCGCCTCAGGTTTAGTGATGTATTACTGTAGTAAATCTTTGTTTCACATGCATCCACATGATACTTTATTAGAAACTGAAAGAACAATTGGAAGGTATAGCAAATCCTCCAGCTTGTGTTAATGCAAATATAAATAAAACATTTTTTAAAAACAAAAACATTTAATATATATTAAACTGGAGGTAAAAGGGACCATGAGTATAAGCCAGATGCTCCCAAGCAAGTCATACGTTTTTCATGACATCATGATTATTTGGGAAATATTAAACACCATCATCCAGATCGAGGTGAAAACACAAATCTGGTATCAGAATTGGCATATAATATAAATAATAGGCATTTAAACAAATTATTTCAAAATACCAATTTGGCTGCAATATGGAATCCCCTACATTGCTTGTGGAGAATATTAGTAAAAGCCTTATAGAGAAATATATTTACATCAACCAATGTATCAAAATCAATATGATACTTTTTTTTTCAAAATATATTATAAATAATATGTATACAATATCGAAAAAACTGTTAGCAATGTGAAAAGGGATACTTTGCAAAGAGTTTTATGAGTAAAAGAGATACACAGAAACAAGCAACGTGCAGTGAATCCACAATAAATAGTGCAATGCCCTCTGGCTGGTAAAAATAAGTGTCTTTACAGTGTGGGCCAAAAGGGGCCAAGGGTGAGAGAAGCTAGGAGAATCCAGAAAAAAAGCTGCATGGGGAGGCTGCCAGCCAGGAGCCGTTTATTTTGGTCCAGGGACACATCCAGGACATAAAGAAAATAATGCCTAACATTTACCCTGATGTCACTCTATTCCCTCCTATTTGATCTCCCTCTGGGAATGCCTATTGGCAGCTACTACATGGAAGACAGAGAGCAACATTCTAGCCAACATCCTGAGGACAAGGAGAAGGGTGAGCAAGGAGAAGGAATAGCTGCAAAGAGAAAACCAAAAGATAACCAGCACAATGTTGTTTCTTTCTTTTACATCATGAAAATATATAATTGAATTTACTTTGATTTCTGTCTCTGCTGCCAGAAAAATCTAATTTAAATTATATTTTTCTCTTATTAATTTATATCAAGTACCATTTTTGAAAAGCATTCTCAAGTCATTTGAAGAATTAGGATAGAAATATTGATCTAAGGAAATGAATAATTAAAAATTAATATTTTAATTTTTTAACAATATCTTGTAGACATTTTTCTTAATCATTATCCTTATGGTATGACTAAAAGAACAAACAGCATGTCTTGACATTCACAAGATGACCCGGCATTCATTGTAGGCTATGTTATTCTCTTATGTAACAATTTTACAGAATTTCAACCTCAGACCAGTCTCAAATCCATGATACAATGAGACAAAGCAAGGCTACTTCACAAATTTGTTTAAGCAAAACAAAACCTAGAATGCTCCTCAGCCCACAAAGAAACAATTATATTCCTTCTTTTGCTAAACTAGTGACAGCTACTTCTTTTTTACCTAATCATAAAATGGCCCTGCTTTCTTTTTACATCAACCAGTGTATTAAAATCAATGTGAACTTCTTATTTGGAAATGCATAAAAAGCACCAAACCTTGCTTCCTTATACCTTCTGCCAAATCACCCAAACAAAGTCCCAATCCGGAAAAAAAAATTATTTATTTATTTATTTATATTTTATTGCACTTTCAGTTCTGGGGTACATGTGAAGAACATGCTGGATTGTTGCATAGGTACATACATGGCAATGTGGTTTGCTGCCTCCGTCCCCTTCACCTATATCTGGCATTTCTCCCCATGTTATCCCTCCCCAACTCCCTACCCGCACTGTCCCTCCCCTAGTCCCCCCTGCCCCACATACCTCAGTGTGTGAGGCTCCTCTCCCTGTGTCCATGTGTTCTCATTGTTCAACACCTGCCTATGAGTGAGAACATGCGGTGTTTGATTTTCTGTTCATGTGTCAGTTTGCTGAGAATGATGGTTCCCAGATTCATCCATGTCTCTACAAAGGACAT
>CAUYQU010068597.1:0-14682 GCA_963574635.1 Cheracebus regulus | reverse complement strand
CCTGCTCCTCCGGTCTTCGTTGCCCACCTGAGGAGAGTCCCCCCACAACTCCTGCTCCTCCCGTCTTCCTTTCCCACCTGAGGAGAGGCCCCCCACAACTCCTGCTCCTCCCATCTTCCTTCCCCACCTGAGGAGAGGCCCCCCACAACTCCTGCTCCTCCCGTCTTCCTTCCCCACCTGAGGAGAGGCCCCCCACAACTCCTGCTCCTCCCATCTTCCTTCCCCACCTGAGGAGAGGCCCCCCACAACTCCTGTTTATCTGCTCAGCGGCAGTGGCACGAGAGGCTCTAGGAGCAGACTTTACTCTTCCCATAAATTCACTTCCCACTTTTTCCCACCTTTTGGAAGCCTGAAAATGCTCTATTCTTTGTTTAGTCACTGTATAGGATTTGCTGTTCTTTGTGAAAATACTACATGAGCACAGTCCCCAAGCAACTAACTGCCTCTCCCAGTTAGAGAGAGAAACTTCCAAGGCCTCTCCCACACGATGGGCACAACGCTCATTAATAATCCTCTGCTGTATTTTCTTCTTAGACTTTTGTTTATATGAAACTGTCAGAACTAAGAACACATGGAGGAAAGAAAAGCAATTATATTTTCTTCCCTGCACTGCCCCATGGACGGCTTTTGTTTTCCTATTTTCCTGGCTGTTCCTTTGAACCTGGCCATTGTGCGCAGACAGGCGGCTGCTAAGCGAGACTGGAAGGCATCCCCTGGCAGATATGGCTGCACCCGGTCTGATGTGGCGGAACTTTCTTTCTCAAGCTGTCCTTGGGGGGTCTGGATCTTGAAAGGGCAGAGAGTTTTGCTTCACCTTTGGAGACTTTGGTTAATGCCAGGAAGCGCTTCTTACGTTGGTCTCATGCCTATTTGTGCTCATTTTGAGTCATCTGTGCATGTACACCTTTGGTTTAAAATTTTGGTTTATATTTAGAATGTGATAGATATTTTTTGTTGTTTTATTTTTTAGCCTTGTCTCTTAAGCTAAATAAAACCATTTACTCAGAGAGAAAGGAAACATTTTATTAAGGCAAAGACAAACAGCTTTATGTAATGATTACCCTAAACCTCTAATAAACAAATATGTCCTACTTCTAAAACTCTTTATGTAAATTCCAAAACGAAAAATGAAAAACCAGGAATGTTTGTTAATTGCCCAGCTAATATCTTATGAAAGGATATTTTTAAGAGTCTGTAGTCAAAAGTAACCTTAAAGCTGGTATTAAGTGTGTGTGTGTGTGTGTGTGTCTGTGTGTGCGTGCATGTATGTACCTGTGTGTGCATGTGTGTGTGCGCACATGTGCGTGTGTGTGTGTGTGTGAGCACACACATTTTGAGGCTTATGTTCTTTCTATAAAAGCATCTTGGTGACTGAGTCCCTCCTTTCTTAAACCCCTGCTAAAGAATGCACTCATTCTGTGTGTTTCTCCACTAGTTGACAGAAATTTTGCCAAAAATAATGTAAAACTTTATTAGCCTTTCGGAAAAGAAAAGGTCTTCCAGCTGTCTCCTCTAAGATCTGGCCTTCCACTTACTTCTTTCTGTTCCTTCTTTCTCCTGTTCCCTCAGTACCACAGGAGAGGACCTAAAAATTTTTTCTAACAGCTCTAAGACCTCTTGAGGAAACAGAATTGATTCCATAAAACTCCTCTGTTTTGGAAAGGAGCTCTTTTTCCTCATGGAGTCCCAGAGTTGTGGGTGGACAGCTTCTTCTCAGGTCTAAAGCTCTATTCTTTTTCATTAAATTCCTTAATTTTTAAACTTTGAGATACATACACAGGTCCATGTATGTCATATGTTGTATCTGTACATGTGTACATGCCTATCCACCTTTGTATATTATCTCCCTGGTACCTGACATGGTTGGATCTGTGTCCCTGCCCAAATCTCACATGAAATTGTCAGCCCCAGTGCCGGAGGTGGGGCCTGGTGGGAGGTGACTGGGTCATGGGTGGGCTCTAGTGGTCAGCACCATCCCCCCTACTGCTGCTCTCACGCTTCCTTTGTGAAGTCTGTTCATTGTTTCGAGAACTGCATATCCTATCAAAGAGTAATGGTTTTTGCTTTTGAAATCTTTTGATTATCACTTGGATTAAATGAATCACTGTTATTTCTCAGTGACTTGAGTTCCTGTTTTGTTCAAAAGTGTGTTAAACCTTTCAGATATTTGATATAGGCTTTCCAAAATCAAATTTCAAATTCTTAAATTGTCTTTTTGACGTTAATTTTTGAACACTAAGAGCTCTGGAAGTCCAAATAGTGCCCCTGCAAGTCCAAGAAAGAAATCTTACACTTACTTGGTATGTAAAAGTCATAAGAGAAGCAATATCACATGAGAAGTGTTTTTTAACTTGTTAGGTTTGTTTAGATATATTATAAATATGTGTACCAAAATTATATAAGATTTCTTTAAAAAATCTGATATGCCTAAGTAGATGTTATCAGTGATAATTCTGATTATGTTTAATTGTATGTTACCTAGAAATAAACAAATTTCTTTGTCAATTGAGTCTTTAACCATGGCTACCCTGTCTTTTGTCACCCACAGGCAATTAGTGTTTCACTGTAGCTTTTCTAGAAAAGCATAATCAACTACAGTAAAAACTTTGAATCTTATTCAAAAAAATTGATAAACAAAGGATCACAAGTACACTTAAATGAAGGTTTCTGATAAGTTTAGAGATCATATTATTAGACTAGTTAAAAACTTCCAGAACTTTAAAAGAATAACAAAACTGATGGGTTCATGAGGATTGCTAACCAAACATTAAACAGAATGGGAACTAATTACATAAAATGAAACAGGACTGAAATAATTTGTATAACTTTTTGTTTGAAATATTGCTGAATTGCATTTTGTTTACAGAGTAAAAAAGTCTTTTTTTTTTTTCCTTTTAAACTATAGCTTAAAGCAATTGGGTAAACTATACTTTTGTGAGCAAAACTTAAACATTTACCTTTCTCTCTACCTGATTCCTCCAGAATTCAGAAACTATTCATGAGTATTCTTATATTATGGTGATGGAGTTATTTCCATAAGTTTAATAAGAGTCTATTTTCTTTTATAATAGGACTTGATTGGAGGCACTGGTAATTTTATCAAGGCTTTGATAATGAAATGGCATATTTTTAGATATAACAAGACTGCTTTGAGGAATCGACATTGGCTCTATAGGACCAATGAAAAGTCCCTTGGAAAGACTGGCATGGTAATTTGTTTACCAGGTTGCCTTACAAGATTTCTGACTTTGCAGTAAGTATAGTAAATGTCACTTTCAGACAGGCCTAGGAAATTCAAGGTATTTTGGGAGCTTGAAAAGGAAGAAATTCACCCAATTCACACAGAATCCCACCAGCACAGTCTGAGGGCAAATCCTTGGTTGGGATTCCTAGCCTTAAGAGACTTTAGAGAGTCTAATCTGAGATTTCCTAAGAAAATATTCTGGCAAAACCCACTTAGAAGGAACCTACGTGGCCAATCATTATTCTTGCTGTACTTATGCAAATAACCAGGCCTAATATAATAAAACTAAAACTTATTTTAAAAATGAATTGGGCCTACTATGATCTAACTTGGGTAATTTAGGGGGCTGTGGGAAGAAAATTTATGTTCCAGTTGCACACCTGTTATTAGATTCTAGGCTGACCATTGTTTTTTGAATTTTTATTATTTGCCTACAATTTAGGCTGAATCCTGAATTATTTCCTGGCTCTAAGAAGTCTAAAGAAGAAACTAAATTTAATTTTTTTCATGAAGTTTTTAGTTGACTTCTTAATGGAACAGGTTCTCTTTTTTCATTTCAGAATACGAACTTTCTTCTTAATAAAATCCATACATGCATTATATTTCTACTCTTCAAATTGTTAATGTTATGCATTTCTTATCGTTCTATGTCTGAGAAAACTGAAATCATGGCATTCCAAAGACTAGAGATGATTCAACAGCTACAGCAGCTATGAAAATTGGAGACTTGACAGAGGGCTCATTTCTGCCACTCTGTGACACTGTCCCAACTCAGCTACTGGGCGCCAACACCATCCCAACTCAGCTACTGGGCACCAACACCATCCCAACTCAGCTACTAGGTGCTAACACCATCCCAACTCAGCTACTGGGTGCCACCAGCATCTCAACTCAGCTACTGGGCACCACCAGCATCCCAACTCAGCTACTGGGCGCCAACACCATCCCAACTCAGCTGCTGGGCGCCAACACCATCCCAACTCCAGCTACTGGACGCTAACACCATCCCAACTCAGCTACTGGGTGCTAACACCATCCCAACTCAGCTACTGGACACCAACACCATCTCAACTCAGCAACTGGGTGCTAACACCATCCCAACTCAGCTACTGGACGCTAAAACCATCCCAACTCAGCTACTGGACACTAACACCATCCCAACTCAGCTACTGGGCACCACCACCATCCCAACTCATATACTGGGTGCCAACCCAATCCCAAATCAGATACTCCAGATACTTGGTGCAAACACCATCCCAAGTCAGCCATACTGGGGGTCTCAGCCTTGTGACTGTTAGCCATATCCCAGCCTAGTGGGGGGGGGGTCTCAGCCATGTGACTGTTAGCCATGTCCCAGCCTAGTGGGGGGGTCTCAGGCCTGACTGTTAGCCATATCCCAGACTACTGGGGGGTCTCAGCCACATGTCCTTTGGAGTTTTATTGGTGTTTCCACCCACATTCATGATGAAACAGCTGTGGTCACGGCTCACTTCTGCTACTTCCTGTTAAAGCCACTGAGCTCCAAGGCCGTCCTTGGAAATACGAGTGTTTTCCTCCAGGAAAGAGATTCTGATCAGAGAGACAAACCTTGCCCACTTCCTTGCCCATTTCTTACCTCTCATGTCCACTCTTTTTTATTTTTTTGAGACAGAGTCTCGCCCTGTTGTCCAGGCTGGAGAGCACTGGCGTGATCCCAGCTCACTGAAACCTCCGTCTCCCAGGTTCAAGTGATTCTCCTGCCTCAGCCTTCCAAGTAGCTGGAATTACAGGCATGCATCACCACGCCCCGCTAATTTTTGTATTTTTAGTAGAGAAGGGGTTTCGTGAATTTGGCCAGGGTTGTCTTGAACTCCTGCCTTAGGCGATCTACCTGCCTTGGCCTCCCAAAGTGCTGGGATTACAAGCGTGAGCCACCGCGCCTGGCCATGTCCACTCTTAAGAAAGGAGGCAGATGCCTGGAGCTAACTGGGCTCTTCTCTTACAGCACAATGCTTCTTTTGGCCAAAGTTTCTGAATTTGTTAAAATGTGTGGACGTGGCATAGATCATGTCTAATTTACAGGGTTATTGAGAAAAGTAATGGGTTGGCTCATGAGTTTTACAAAGTGAACGTGCCCTATAAATGAAAGGGCCTTGAGTGGCGGCACCTCCTGTTTGGCTCTGAGCCTCCCTCTGAGCCTCTCTAGGCAGGTGGAGGAAGGGATATTCATGAAAGCAACCCCTGCTCAATGACGTACACTGGCAGGGACCCTTCCCAGGTTCCACATGCAAAGTGCTCCAAAATCACTGGGCAGTGATGGGTTCCCTTGTATCAACCCCAAGTAGTAGCGGGGAGCCTCCAAGACCACAGATTACTCAGGTACTCTGGTAGAAAAGGAGCCTCTGAGGTCTCTGCACCAGTAGGAGGAGGGGGAGAGAGAGACAGAGTAAGAGAGAGAGAAACAGAGACAGAGAGCTGGTCAGAGACTCAGGGAGCTGAATCTGGTACCAGATGTCTTTAAAACCATCTAGGACGCCATATGAATTTTTATAATTTCTCCTGGGCCAACTCAGGTTTAAACAGTTAAAGTGGGATGGGGTCTGCACTGGAACTCCAGCTCCATTCTCTCTCAACCACAGTTCCTCTCTAGGAAATGAGGTCCCAGGATGCACCTGACACTGTTTCTGGGGATGTAGGTTTTCCCTCCTAGGCCCCTAAATATTCCCGTGTCTCTGGCTCTAGAGGAGTCAGCTGCTGACATTCCAGGCTTGCTCTGGAGACAGTCTTCAAACCGACCTGCCCTGCAGCAGGGGGAGTTCTGTGACTGAATGTTATAACTTCAGTTCACCATTTTGAATAGTTTAGTTACTGAATGATCACACATTTGCTCGTTGCCACTGCTTAGAAAAGCAACTTGATTCAGCTACATTTTTTTGTTAGTTTGAATATTCTGTTTCTGGATGCAGCCATGATAGACTCACAACCAAAACAAAGATGTTGTGTTCAAACATCCTAAAAGTAGCCAATCCATTTTTCTGGAATGAATCAACTCACCAGCCTTCCATCAAAGGTTATTATTTTTTAAAAAGGGAAAGAGGAAGGAATGAGGAAAGAAGGAAGGGAAGGGAGGAAGGCGGGAAGAACGGAAGGAAGGGAAGGAAAGAGGGAAGGAGGGAGGGAAGGAAGGAGGGAAGGAAGGAGGGAAGGGGGGAGGGAAGGGGGGAGGGATGGAGGGATGGAGGGATGAAGAAACGAGAGGAAGGGAGGAAGAAATGAGGGAGGGAGAAAGGTAGCTTTGCTGTTGTTTTCACTTCCTTGAGACAAGATTTTTAAAAATAATTACGGAGCTGTATTTGGGAAGGGGGCGTCACACTTCACATGTATCATGTTAATTGTTTATGCTCTTCCTCTTGGTATCCATCTGCATGTGGACATTTAGAAGCCCCTGGGTCACGCACAGGGAGATGGGAAATTCTCTGCTGGGCGACATTTTGCTGGGGCTGGCCCTGCCTCTTGGTGCCATCTGGCTTCCTGAAATAGTTTTGGCAGCACCCTCGATTCAGTCTTATCAGTGATAAACGCTGTGGGCATTGGTGCTCCTGCTGAGAAAACGCGGCAGCCGGGCCTCAGTTTCGGAAACACCCCAAATTCCTTCTGCTCTGCCACCCCCTCAGTGGTCCTAAACTCACAGGCGCCCACACCCAGTCCTCCTCCATCAGTGGCTGGCACACTTGGATGACTCACTGATGGCAGAGGCATAATTTTCAGTGGGGTTGACTCTCACAGATCATTACAGAGTGAAAAATACATTATTCTTCATTAAACTGTACCTTGCTTTCAATGAACAATCTCTGCTTCATGGATATATATTTGGGAATATCAGAAACGTCTGTATGAATCCATATGTAGTCATTAAGGCAGCATTCTGGTAGAATATTCCAGAAATATTTTCCACAACTATTAAAAGGAAACTTGTTTCATGGTCACCACTCATTTCACTTGAAAATCAATTTACTAGGAATATTGTTTTCTCTGACACTCCTGGTTAACTGATGTATTGCGGTAAGAAAATGTTCCTATTTCTTAAGATGACATATTGCTAATGTCCAGGATCTGCAGTAACTTTGAGTCTCAACTCAGAATCGTTCCCATGCACTCTTTACGTCTTGCATTAGCTTCTAGAGTTTTCATTTCCCAGCTGTCATGTTCTAACTTTCCTTATATCTCATATGTTGTTAAATGCAGAACCTCAGTGTGTGACGGTGACTTCTGAAAACACCCACAGCCACCCATGCATGAAGTGTCTGCAGTTATCCACATGTGTGTTTCCTGCTCTGTGGGACAGTGTGGGAAATGCTGTCCTCTGCATCTGTGAGGCCCTCACCTGCACAGAGCCCAGGCTGTGGTGGGCCCCAGTGACTTGGCAGGGCCTTGGGTCCCTGCTCCTGTGGGGTCCCTGCTCAGGGCATGGTGGGCCCCAGTGACATGACCAGGACTCTCCGGTTCCTGCTCCTGTGGGGTCCCTGCTCCTGTGAGGTCCCTGCCAGGGCATAGTGGGCCCCAGCAATCCGCCAAAGCCCTCGGGTCCCTGCTCCTGTAGGGTCCCTGCTCCTGTGAGGCCCCTGCCTCTTGCTACTCAAGTTCCTCCCTGTCATCCAGCAGTACCGCTGTGGGGCCTTGGGCGGCTCTGAGATCCGGTGTGGGGAAATGGAGGTGGAGTTTTTTTCAGTTTGGGTTTGTTGGGACATATTTATGTGCCCACACTCATTTCTAAGTGTAGTTAGGTTGCTGTATTTGCAGTTTTACAGTTTTTTCATAAAAAATCCCCACAAATTGTTTAAAGTTCAAGCCCTACAAGTATGGTATCTATCCCTATGGCCTCTGGAACTCCCTGGGGCTTTCTCTTTTCCACTGACTCGAGATGGAAATGGGTGCAATCCAAACCAAACATCACAAGGCAAGGGCGTCGGTCTCAAAGCCTGTGTCCCATGTGAACCTGACAGACTTCGGGCCTCTCTGTCTTACATTATCTGATACTTCTGATATCCTTTTATTAACAGATAAGAGCTGACTGATCACTAACAAATAAAACACAAATACATCTAATCTTAACAGACCCTGTCAAAAGGGTGTTTCAGATGCCACGGAAGCCACTGGAGGTCCTGAAGCCTGTGGCCCAGGGATGAGCAGGGCTCAGAATGTCTCGGAGACACCCCAGGCGTGAAACCCTCATGGCCACTGGAGACCTCCGGTGCCCTCACAGGGTGAGACTCAGAGCTCCACGAGACTGAAGCAGCCAGAGGTTACGGCGCTCCTCCCCTGCCACGGCAGCCAGGGCAAATAGCTGCATACATAAACAAACCGGGGGAAGAAAGTTCTAGTTCCATCCTCAATGGCCACATCCACGCCAGTGAAATACCAGATGGAAACTCACGTCAAGCCTCTCTCTCCGAGTTCCCACCTTGTTGGTGGCTGACCACTCCGGGGCAGGGCTCAGGGCAGCCTGCTGAGAGGTCAGTGCCCGCCCGCTCAGGGGCCTGCGGTCAGCACTAGGGCCGAGGCCTCACCACTGTCCCCCACCCGGGAGCCACAGCCTCCATGCCGCTGCATTCCGGATTTGCTTTTGCCAATTTCCAAAACGTAAGAATGTCAAGCAATCCCATACAATTTCCGTTGTACTTAAAAGCAGCTATAAAATGTTATTTCATTGAGATCAGTGAAGAGAGGATCAAAGCTGACCTAAACTATCACCTATAAAAATGCCATGTGTGACCTGTTGTTCTGATTAATTCCATCAGAGAAAAAAATGCCTGCCAAGTACTGATAATCTGTTCCCAAACAATATGTGTTCACGAGTCTCATCTTTTCTAAAATTTATTTTTCAGTGTAGTAAATTTAATCTTTAGTCTTATGAAGTTTATATTAAAACTGGTTTGTTGGCAAGACATTTATACATAAACAATGGTAAAAGTCAATACCTGTCAATGGTAAAATGTCACCTCTATGCAATGAATTTGAAAGGTCTAAGCCTTTTCATTAACAGAGCAGTTTGTTCTCATGATTATAGTCAGTGTATCATTATGTACAGTGTGCAAACAAGACATAGTTTGTAAAACCCTTCCTTTAAATGTTGACTTATGGTATATTTAAAAATACTGATTTCCTGCTGATATTTACTAAGAAGCTTGTACACTTTAGTAAAATCAAACATTTTGTTTCAACGGTCACCATTTTAGGATATAAATGTCTCTCTATCAGGAAACACCTGGTACAGGCTGAGCATCCCCAATCTGAAAACCCAAATCCTGAAAGGCTCCAAAATCCCAGCCTTCCCAAACACTGGCATTTGGATTTTTGAAAGCGGGCATTTGAAAATTTTGGATTTTTGGATTTCAGATGCTCAACCAGTACCTAATCCACAAATATTCCAAAATCTGAAATCCCAAACACTTCTGGTTCCAAGCACTTCAGATAAAGGATATCTGACCTGTAGAGGCTCTTTCGACATATCCATTGTCTAATTTTTAGGAAGGACTCATGCTTCAGGACCTGTGTGTTTATTTATGTGTGCGTGGGAGGGTGCAGACTCTGGCCAGCGGACCATCTGAGCTGCACTTTATGTGTGGGTGGGTGGCAGAACAACTCACGCCCATACCTTCGTCTCAATCTGTTTGGTGTCCAGATTCTGAAACAGCAGCTTTACTCGAGTTTTCCCGTCATCTGATGATCCCTTAAGCTGAGAGAATTTAAATCTCCAGAGCACATTCTGTAAAGAAATAAAATTAATTAGTGATTTATAAACAGGAGCTCCTTTATTTAATTAGCATCTCTTAAATAAGAGATTATTTAATTATTGAGCAGCCTCATTAAATAAACAGACATTCACTTGATGTTTAAATCAACGTTTAGCATGTGATGATTTGTCAGAGTCTCTACTTTCTCACTCTTGAGTCTTTGCAAACTGGCCTCCTCCAGCCCACGCAGCTCTGAAGCCTCACAGCCCGGCCTCCAGTAGCCGCCCATGTCATGAGGACCCATCAGCTCCACGGTCCTCAGTCACACGTCTACCCCGCAGTGGCCCCCTCTGGTCTTCCCTTGCGTTTTCCTGTACACAGCGTAAAATCGTCCTATAGGCATTTGCTCCTTTTTCTGCTTGGAGAACTTCAAAAAAATTCACTAAAAGGTCCAGTTCTTTCTATATTATATAAGACATAGTCGAGAGTGCAGATAAAATGAAAAACTTTAATCCTGACTGATACCACCCCATCTATGGCTATATATGAATCACTAAACCTTAGTGATCAACAAATTTGAAAAATGTGAAATTAAAAATTAAAAATAATCACCTTTTAATACTACTGCAAAAATTGCTTAATGTTTGCTAAGGTACTTTAAAGATGAAATGTACTCTACAAACTGTCACTCCCATAAAAAAAGGGGCTGCAGCAAAGAAAGACTTAATGGATGTCTTCTGTAAATGACAGTCTTTAATTATAGTACTACATTACAATAAATCTTTATCTTCCAGAAAAATTCCACCAGGGAACAGTAGTTTCTCTTAGCAAGCTATAGGTCGAACTTCCATTAAAAGCTTTTATTTTTAAACAATGAACACATTTTCCTCCATGTGTCAGGACAGGCAAAGGGGCTGTAGAAAACAGGGAAGGAGTTTCAAAAACACTTTTATCACATCTGACACTGACAGGTTTATTCCCTGCCCGCACGCTAGCCTCGAGATTCTTGGCCACATCTTTTTCTTTATATTAAATCCAGGAGCTAAACAGAATCTCTGTGTTTTATGACACATGTTTCCTCTAGGTTTGGGGAAATTTATGACTTCACAGGATCTTAGGGAACAGGTTCTCTGTCTCTTCTATGTTCACGGTGAGGAAACTGAGCCCACACCCACCTGGGCAGACTCTGGGAATCAGGATCCTTTTAGCATTAGAATTGCCAGACACTATCTAGAAAGAGAATATTCCAAAGTCATGCTTCAGTCACTGCTTCCCCTGCGATATGGTTTGGCTGTATCCCCACCCAAATCTCATCTTTAATTGTAGCTCCCATAATTCCCACGTGTTGTGGGAGGAACCCAGCAGGAAGTAATTGAGTCGTGGGGCGGGTCTTTCCCATGCTGTTCTTGTGACAGTGAAAAAGTCTCCTGAGATCTGATGGTTTTATACAGGGCAGTTCCCCTGCACACACACTCTTCCCTGCCACGACGTAAGACATGACTTTGCTCCTCCTTCGCCTTCCACCATGATTGCAAGGCCTCCCCAGCTATGTAGAACCATGAGTCCATTAAACCGCTTTCCTTTATCAATTACCCAGTCCTGGGTATTTCTTCATAGCGGCATGAGAATGGTCTAATACCCCGTGGTCATCAATTCCATAAGTGAAGCCTGTGTATCTGTTCTTGTCACGAGCAGAAGACAGCGTGATGTGAGCACCAGGGCACTGGGGCAAGCCCAGGGAGCAGATGCAGCCACAGCCGGCCTGGAGGGCCAGTCCCAGCGAGGGGGCACCCTGAGGCACTCCTGCCCTGTTCCACCCACCACACCTGCCCCAGAGAGCCTCTGTCCACACTCCGCACCAAGTCCACCTCGCCTGGGCAGCACCAAAGCACCCTGTCTGAAAGCTGTTAAGTGAAGGCTGTACCTTCAGCCTCTTATATTCAGGTAAGTCTCATCTGTCTTTAAAAGGACCTATTTATTATCCATCATTTGTAGGAGGAACCTGTGATCTCAGGTATGTGCTCATCGGTCAGGAGAAGCCGGGCAGTCTTGGCTACTGAGGTTTTGCATAATTTCTCACAAAATAAGCAACACCCAAATGGCTCTGTGAGCAGCAGCAAGAGTATTTGGTTCAAATTTGATGACGAAAAAGAGCTCAGTAGTGGTCTACCCCTATTAGGATAGGGTCCTGGGAATAACCTAAATTAATATTTTGCAAGGTATCATAAACTGCTGTTAAAACGTTATATTCAAAAAGTGCAAACATATCGATTTAAAGTCCTGTTTATTGTTTAAAGGAATTCCAAATGGTCCTCGCAGTGAAGTGACTTCTGTAAACGATTTCTCTCTTCCTGACCCGTTGATACGGCGATACAATAGTATTAAATACGTGCAGATCTGAGAATCACGCATCCTCATGAGTTACACACATCTAGTGTGCACGCTTAAAATGATGTCCCAATTTTGCCATCTAGCTCTTGTCTGGGTGATGGAAGACAAGGCCCCGTCAGCGTCTCTGGTTTGGGACATGCTGCAGCATGGTCTGGGCACAGGTCAGGCTGGCGTGGGTGCTGGTGTGGGCACAGGCGTGGCTCTCTTTCTGCCCTTCTCAGAGCCGTGTGGCGCAGATGTGGCGACTCCTCTCGTCATTGTCCTTTCCAACTCACTTGTGGTGGCCTCTTTTAACTCCTTCACAGCTTTTCTTTCAGGCACCTGAACGCAGCAATGCTTCTGTAAAAGGGGAACTTGTTTTCCCATTATGGATGAGATTTCTGCACGTTTTATTTAAACGTGGTCTGAGTAACAGTTTAATTTCACGACTCTGAGCCTTCTCCAAAGTGTGATGGGATCTTCCGGGTCGGAACGTGGCACGTGCCCCACTCACAGCTCCGGGGACACTGTCGGGCAGCCAGTCACAGGGTGGGAGCGACGTTTGTGAGTTTCACATTCCACTCACTCTTAATTAACACAGAGAGTAGGTTTAAAAAAATACTGTATGACAACATAGAGGACTTGTCCTCGCAAAGCATTTCCTTACCACTGAAGTAGTCAGGAGAAAACTCAGACGCAGGTGGAAAGGGGTCTCCCTCCGTTTCTCATGCCAGCGGCACATTCCTGGCATCAGCCCTCCGCAAATATCCCCGGGCACAGACGTGGCTGGCATAGACGCGGCTGCCCGTCACCACCAGTGCTCCGGTGGAAGGCCGGCGACGAGGAGTGTGTGTGTTCTGAAGCGTTTACTCAAGCGCTGTGGGCCCCTCCTTGGCATCCTCGTCCTCAACTTCCCTCTCCGCCCACCCAGCCCTGCTGTGAGTCCCCCTGGCCAAACGCCATCAGGGCTTGTGAAAATCCTGGGGCCCTGAACTATCAGAGAAATGACAGTCCATCAACACACGACCTGTGCACAGTACACAGCCCAGCAGGTGGGGGCTTCTACCAGACGCGCGCGTGTTAGCGCCCATGGAATGTAACCAAGCGCACGGCAATGGAGGGGCATGGACGCCCACCTGTGTCTTACCTTTGTCTTACTCTCAAAACAGGTAAATCCCGATGCGAAATCCACCGTGAAACACAGCCTGTCTCCTTGCCAGCTGCACGTGTATGTTTTGGACTAGAAAAAAAGTGTGAATTTTGAGAAAACATTCTTTAATAATGCTGTTTAACTTAATTAGGTAGTTGCAATATTAACCCTCCTTTGATCAAAAGTTATAAAATGCTCTAACATGTCAGTTAGGGGGACCGTAACAGGAGGATGTGGGGTCCCGGGAGACCTGCAGGGACCTGGGTGCACAGGGAGCGCTTCCTCGCTTTGTGTCCAGAGGCAAATATTTCCAGCTCTGTGAGGGGGGCTGTTCACAGGCACTGCTCTAACTCACAACACATGCACAGAGCTCAGCCAATCTCTATTCGCCAAAGAATTTTTAAACACACAGTAAACCCCTGCATTTTCTTTCTGCTAGCTCATTATACCTATTGTAATATGTTCACTCTTCTCTCCACGGGTCCCACGAGCGTGTTCTGCCAGGAGCTAGAAATGGCACTTTCCTGAGAAGACACTGCAGAGCAGTAAATGTAAAACAACACCAAGCAGAAGAGCAGCAGGGACGCCACCAAAAGCAAACACAAACCACATCAGCCACCAGGTGCTAGAGCGCCACCAGGTGCTAGAGCTCCCGCAGGCTGAAGGGCATCCCGGCCCGGGCGGCTGGACCAGCACAGACCTTCGCAGGGGAAACCCAGGCTCTCTGCTCCCTGGATCCCGCCCCGTCTGTCTCTGGGTTTCAGGCTGCAGAGGCCGGGAGCGCCTGCCAATGCACCTGCAGTCCTGTTGAGTGAAGGCGACATGTGAGCTTTAAATGTTTTCATGCTACTCCCGACAAAAGAGGCACAAACCCTCATCCTTGGTCAAGGTTCTTTTTAACAATCTGTGTAATAAGCCTGCAGGTAAAAATTTCACATTTAGAAGAGAATCTGAGCTATTGAACTGTGTGTTCTGGGCCTGTCTGGGACACTGTGGGAGCAAAATTTAGCTGCGCCATTAAGATGGCGCCGGCCCGCCTGATTACACAATTGGAGAGGACTGCCGGTAGTTGCCACCCCGATGGAAGAGCACCACTCAGCCCACTTTACGTAGAGGACGGTCATTGGGCCTGGGCGGCTACTTAAGAGCCTACAGAAGGGGAAGAAGGAGGAGAAGATGGAAGACAGCTGAACCGCTGGGGCGCC
>CAUYQU010068595.1:0-11730 GCA_963574635.1 Cheracebus regulus | reverse complement strand
CAAAAAAACAAAAAACAAATTTAAAATAAAAATAAAAAAAAATAACGCCATTGCAAACAAAAAAAACTTTTTTATCCAAAAATTTGTTTTCAAAAACCCAAAAAAAAAAAAAAAAAAAAAAACCACTCTGGAGTTAGCTAGCACCTTCTTTGGGCCAGAGCTAAAAAAATTTATATAGCCACCAAATCCCAGCCCACCACATCTCAATTAGCTAAAATGATAAATAACTGTAAGGAACAGCATGTATATTTAAAATCAGATGAATATCACCTAAGGATATTCCAAGAATCAGTGCACACGACGAAATCTACTACTGGTCCAAAAATCTGTTACATTGCTTTCAAAATTCTTATCCTCGCTTTCAGAAGATAAAATATGAGAAAGCACTTGTAAAGACTAACATGTTATAAAATTCTACAGAATAACTTTGCTTATATTTCCTCCCACACTCTGTTCAACTTAAGACAGCACTTTATCCAGCTCTCCCACTTGCAGCTCTGCACCGCCTGCCATTCTGTAGGCCTAACTGCACTATTGTAAAACGCACGATTTATCAGGCCACAAGAAAGCTACATAAACTCATATTATCACTATGTAAATGTCAAGTATTTATGTTTACTACTGAAAGACCTTGAATCCTAGTAGCAATTAAGGCATTTTAAGAGAATTGGCACATGGAGAAAGGGAAGGATTTCAGACCTGTAATTCAATTAAGGCTGCACAGCCATCTCAGTTTGAAATCCATGTTTGAAAAGGATGGAAGTAGCTACCCATCAACTAGGAAAAAAAAAAATGCCTACACCATTCAGAAGGGGACAGATTATCTAGCACTGGAGGTATACATCCAGAGCATTCTGTTGGCTACTATTTATAATTTCTTGCTTCTTTTAAACTTACATTCATGTAGTCTGTTGAATGAATGGATAAATCAATAAAAAGTGGAGTCACTCATTATAATAGTTCTGTTTCTAAAACTAGTTTAAGCTACCTTGCTCCTTCCCACTTGCTGAAATTCCTGCACTTACCAGGTGTTACCAAACTCCCAGCTTCTAGCTCATGACAACATCCTCAGTCTTCCACATCCATCACCTGTATTTGCAGAGGAAGAAGGATGCTGCCTGAATGTTAATTTCCTCCAGCCATCATCTTGGTTCTATGCTCTCACACTATGCTTCTTTCCTAGGTCCACAAGTACCAGCTAAGTACACCCCACAAACCCTGTCAACTGCTGCAACTGGAAGTATGGTGTCGCTATACGATTTATCACACAACCTGTGCTAAACTGCTGAAAGAAGACTTGATTTCTAAGGAAAGGAGGTCATATCTGAAACTGCTATAAGCGGTCAGCAAAACAAAGATTAGCATCTCCTCTCAAGTACCTAAAACTTTGCAACTCACTAAGTAACATACTTGTTGAAGGCAATTTTTAACTTCCTTTCTTTACTTCCTTCGAAAGTTTTGGGAGTGGAGAATAAATTAGATTTCTGTAACTTACACATGATTTCTTCCTACTGGCAGGCAACAGTTAGAGTGATAAGAATTCTGTGCAATCTTGTTCAAAGTATTTAAGGAAATATGCTCAAAAAATGGAAGCCAACTATGGTTCACACTTCTAAAACTGTTCTGATAAAGCCTCACAGGTGCCAGACTCGGCAGCCCACCAAGAGAGAAAATAATATTCTGGAAACATTTCTACAGACTTCACTCTTGAGGAACAATAGGCCTTCATTCCACTCCCATCTTTAAGCAGCAAGTATCTGTGCCAGAAGAAAAAAATATATAAGAAACTTCTTTGAGCCAACTTTATATAACTTATAATATTTGCAGTGGTATAAAGAAATAACAAGAATTACTTCTACTGATGGATAAAGGAGAATTCTTCCTTTAGGCAATACCCAATACCATGAAATGTAGCAATATCTTTACAACCATTATGGAAGTGGGCATTTTATAACCATATTAGTAATGGAATTCAGAGATTTAGTTTTATAGGCAAGAATATCTTTTGACTGTAACTCCTATCCCCACTCCATTACCTTATTTTTGAAGAGCATCAAAAGTTCCAGAGAATATATTTTATACTGAAATGTTTGTTATAATCGCCAAAGTCCTGTGAGTTTTGATCCCAATGAACAAATGATAAAATATGGAAAGATGCAAAGTCACAAGAGAAGGCAAATCCCAAGCATGATTTAGATCCCAGAACTTGGCATCCTAAGGCAGTGGTCCCTCCGGAGTGCTGCAGTGTCTGATACATGAAACCAACCCAAAGCAAGCAAAAGAAACCTTGGTTCTGGAACCATTTTTGCCACAGTGATTAACTAAGTGTTAATTATGTACTACTCCACGATTTGAGGATCAATTGCTTTAAAAGATAGATTACCAGTATGGTGTGGGGCTGGGAGAAGCATGGTCCTATGTGAGCAGAGAGAAGGAGTATGTGCCTGGGAGAAGGTAGAAAATCACGTGTTTGCCTAAAAACTGTGTCCTGACTCTTCCCAGTGGACTTGAACATGAGAAGTGAAGCATCCCTGAAGAACACACAATGAAGTGTCACTACCATACACAAAACACTTGCACCTGTGAACCCCAGACCGCCACAAACACCTTGCCTTTTCTCACAGTAGTCCTGGAGTCTGTGCAGGTGCATAATTATGTTTCATGTGGGAAAAGCAAAGGCCAGAATTATAGAAAAGCATCTGGCATCTGTATTATTTCACAGTGCAAAGAGCTAATGTGTGTTCTAATAGTTAATACACCACATACTCTGCTATGTATTGTAAGTCCATGGTCCCTTAATTCACCCTCACAACAAAAGTGAAGACACATGAATTATCGTTTCCCCTGTGTTAACAATGACACTTAGTAGTAAAACATCCACTCACTAAGAAAATGATAAAAGTTGGAATACGAACTTAGTCAGTTGAGGCACAACTTTGAAGCTACTTTCTCAACCATTTGCTCCACTGCTGTATTTACTACTGAGATACACGAAATCACCAAGCGGCCAAATGTTTCCTTAAGGAAGAACTCCTGTAGGACAAGTGAATAAGTTTAACTTCAAGCTTTAGAATTCTTCTCCCAAAATAAGAACTAATAAAATAATACATAAACGGTTAATACACGACAGAGTGACATTATTACTATAGACAAACCATAAAAATCAATTTAAAAAGAGGAAAATAGATACATTGAGAAATGTGTATAAGATATAAAAGATAATTCACAAAAAACTAGATGTGGACAACAAAATTATAAAATATTTAACCTCAGGAATAGTCAGAGAGAAGCAAATGAATTGGAGGAGCACACAATATTTTTCCTATGTAACTGGAAGATTTTATTTTTCTCATTATAACACCCAGTGTTGTTGAAATCATGGAAAAAATGGCACACTCCTGCCTTGCTGAGAGAAATATAAATTATATAATCTTTCTGGAAGACAAATGAACAACATATATCAACAACCTTGAAAACATCCAGTGCTAGGAATTAATCTAGAGTAAATAACCTGATGACTACTATTTAGTTATTAGGCTCTTAATTACAGCATTAAATATAACTACCAAAAATGAAAATCTCATCAATCTCCAAAAACAGAGAGTTGTGTAAGTAAATAATGTTAGATAAAGGTATAGAAAACAGACACTAAATATGGATACTAATTATATGAGATGTTAATAGGTAACTAAACAGAATATGAGCAATTTTTTCTAAATTTAAAAATGTATATAGATTGACATTTCTGCTAAAAATAGGATGATTTCTGGGGCTTGCAACCATGCATGAATTTTAACTTCTTTTAATCATTTCTATATTTTCAAATGTTCAATAAGCATGCATTACTTTTGAAAACAAATCTCAAATTTAACAGAGAGAAAACATAAGTATGGGTGATAAAAATCTGTGTAATCTACATTCCATGATGAATGACCTTTGTTAACCTTAAGTCATGCATTCAGCTGATTAATGAACTTCACCCCAAAATAAATGTATCTATTTTTTTAAGAATGGAAAGGCATGTTTTCCTTCTGCATAATGTAATATACATTAAACTATGATATATTTAGTGGAAAAGTAATATATAAAGAATAAAACTCTTGAAATCCTAACATAAACACTGTGTTCTCACATTTGTGAGTGGGTATGTGTGCTGGGTATCACATTCAATATAGTTATTTGCCTTGATTATCTTCTTAGCTTTAGTATCATGAATAGTTATCATACAATTAGCTACTCTGAAAATATAATTCATAACTGCATATTTCTTTTGATAGAGGTGCCATAATATATCTATGCACCTGCTATGAATTTAACATTCCTCTTTCAACCCGAATTAAGCAACACAAATAATCTGATCCAGATGCTAGAGCCCCAGCCTTCCTGGATCAACCTACCATGTTCTGGGTTAATGAGATAATTTATTCTATCTGTGAGGCTTTTCTTATATAACACCTCTCAGTCTTTCTGGAGGATTCCTCTTCCTCCTCATTCAGTTTCTCCATAACCCCAAGTACAATGTTCCACATCAGTGAAGATTATGTTAGAGATCAGAGATTGAACTGTGGCTCTTTTACATTTGAAACTACCAAAGAGGTTGCTCTTTCTGGAAATTAAATTATTCTATATTGTTGAAGGTAACGACTGCTATATTACTCTAATATATGAAAGTCCAAATAAAATATGTGACAAAGAATAAAATTTATTTTTAAAAGTAAGCATTTTTAGATTGAGTAGTCATGCTTAGAGTCAAATACAACATCATATCTATTTAGAAATGCCATCTTTCTCTTCTTAGTACTGTGTTCTTGATTTCTCCTATTAACTGTGAAACATCAAATGGCCACCAAAATCTAATTATTTATACTGAGGTAGAAAAAGCTGTGGATAATACCTAGCCTGGATCTTCATTTATATATAATTTGAGAAGTCAGATTTTGACATCGTCTTTTTTATGTCTTCTCACCACTTACAAAGCAATCCAATTATTGGCAGTTAAAGAATAACATGAGAAATAGGGGAAGAACACCAAGGGTACGTTATTTTTAAGTTGGCTATACATAAATCCGCTGAATTTCATGGACCATACTTGCTATAAATCAACCAGGGCATTAGACGCTACCTTGATGATTCCTGATGCAGTGTCAAAATACCATGAAATATTTAAAGAGCTCAACTACCAAGCAAAGTACTGTGAAAGCTACTGTATCCAGAATTCTATCAACTAGAATTCTTTATAAACCATCCCAATGGGGAACACTTCTTCTCTATTCTGATATTTTCTTTCAGGCGAAGGGAACTTAATTAATGTAACACTGCTGGCCTCTCTCCAGCCTTTCACTTCCTCTGCCTCTGAAGAATAAAGGAGCAGCTTGCTTGCTTCTTCTCTCTTCCTCTGGAGATCATCCTCCCCGCAGAGAGCAAGGCTTGGCTCTGCCAGCTCAGAAAAAACTCTGTCCCCATGGGGAGGGAGGAAGGAAAGAAGACCAAGGACCTGTGATGTCATTCAACTGCCACACCAAGCTATGTCTAATCAAAACTGATATTTTTGCCCATGGCAGTCACGTATTTATCTTTTCCCTTTTAATATCCCAACTTGCTCAGATGGGGAGTAGGGAGGAGGAGAGCTTAATATTTATTGGATTCCTTAAAGACACCAACAACCCACATTCCTGCATATTTTATAATTCTTAAAGTAAATATATACCTTTCTGTGGTTTATGTTATTGCATATTTAAGTGTGAAGAGATATTACAATAAGCATTTTTACATTATAGGGAGGTTTTTAAACAAAAAGAACAAACTGCATAAAATATGCACAAAATGCAGTTTTCTTTATACATATCTACTGGACAAAATTTCTAATGACAGTTGTGATAATCACTTCTGTTAAACAAAAAATGTTACTAATGATAAAACTCAGGCCTTTACTTAGGCAAGATAAGTGTATGTTCTAATATCAATGATCAAATTGATTGTTCCCCATCATCTAGTGTTACAAAGTAAACATCCTATTTAGTAACATGTCTGTATCATTCAAAACTTGTAGAAATGTTACATATATTTATTTAACCAAACATAATTGGCTCAATCTCCTATTTTGATTTAAAAAAAAAACAGAAAGTTCTTTTATCATAACATGTATTTTGCTCTGGTAACTTATAATTGGCAGTTCCTACAACAACACATAAATTTGAATACAAATAACATTTATTGTCAAGATGTTTTCCTGACTGAGGATAAATTGGTCCCGTTATACAGGTCACATTCTAAAACAAATTGTAAGATGCATCAAATCGTGATTATCCTAAAAATTACGTTGCTGAATATCACAGTTCTAAATCAGGCCCCTCTGGGTTTGATCATCCCAAGGAGCAGGGCATCCTCAAACCTGGAAGAGCTGGGCACATTTTTGTCTTCACTGAAGCTCTTAAGAGTGAAACAACAACGGAAAATGACCATCTCTTTTCAAAAAGGTACCAATTCACATACTTTTTATTTCTCTTCAAGGACTTGATTTTAATTGGAGAGGGGAGTCTTCTCTTTATATATTTAGCTGTTAAATGTTTCTTTTTTCTGTTTCATAATGACATTATGATGAGATTCATGCTCTGTGGTTCTAAACAGAGGAGATGTGTAATATCTGATCTCACAGAGAGTGATGCTTATTAAACTGTTGATGATAGTCTTTGTACAACATTAATCTTTGTAGAAAATCTGATCTTAATCGGGTGACTAATATAACACTAATAAAGAATATCAAAGTTTGATAATTTCTACTAGATTAGAATCTCTTTTTAATAATGGTGTTGGGAGATATAATTTATTTCTTCTTTAGCTTAACTATTATATACTGTAATATATAAAGGGCTGATATGTTTCAGAATAGAAAGTTTAGCATATTTGATATGCAAATCTGCATAATGAAACAATATTACAATAGGAGTAGGGGTAGGGAAATTATAGCATTTAATACCCTTTGTTAGAGATGATGGTGACCTAGATAACCTATTTAATTTTAACATTAGTACCTGTCTTGTATACATGGTATATATTGACTTCTTGTGTTTACATAAAATATATAATTTATGTATATTTTTATGTAAATTATAAAATACATAATTTATGTAAACACAAGAAGTCAATATATACCACATATACAAGGTACAATAAAACATTAGTATATATTGATTTCTTGTATTTACATAAATTTTAAACTTTACAAGCCACTTATCCATGTTCTTACTTTATCCTCAAAGAAATCTTTAAAGACATTCTGCCTTATTATACCCATGTTACAGCTGAAGAAACTGAGTTAATAACTGAGGATCACATAAATGGTAAGAGATACACAGCTAAGAAGAGATAGAGCTGGAATCCCCCGAAAGCCAGTGCTCTCTCCCCAGCAGAAGCAGAAGGCAAAACAGCATTACACTATGGAAACTTCTTTTTCCAGTAATTGTCATTTCAGATTACAAATACATTTTTAGAGAAATAGTTGGGCTCTGACACATAACTCTGTGTGTGTGTGTGTGTGTGTGTGTGTGTAACTTCATTCTGAAATATCAGAATATATAATATATAGGAACCTAATAAAATGTTTCAATATATGTAATTCATTTTGCAGGTGATGTGCCAAGAGAGACAGGTGAATATATATCTAAGATGGAAAGCTTCTAGGAAGCATTGTCTCACTTATTTAGTCATTATTTCCAATTTGTCAAAAACTAATTGATATAGAGTATAACTTCAATATCCTAACACAGCTAAGACACTTCCTACAAATCAATTAACCATGATTCAGAGCTTGGAATTGCACTTAACTGCTATGTGATCAAAAGATAAACAACTGGAGGTGTCATAACTGCACATTTTTGTTATGAGTCTTAACATTTAATGGACTAAAAGCACAGTATGATAAAATATTTCTGTGAGTTCCCTGTGTTGGAGGTACTGCTTGTAACTACAACTGACTTCATTAAACCTAACCAGGCAGTTTGTTAATCAGTAGGCTGGATTGGCAGACAATGTGACAGAAACTATTTATTGATGACATGTTTAATATTTTATATTAACATAAAAAGCTGTTGCTTTGGCATATAATCAGATAACTTGGAGCTAGCAACAAGTATCATGAACTGTTTCCACTGAAATTAACTTTTCACACACCAGAAAGCTATCAAAGTACTGTGGACATGAGAACACCTTCAGAAGATGGACGATGAAAACCATCATGGAAGCCAACAAATGAATCTGGCTTGAATGATAGTGTATTTCTGACTTATAAATCAACCAGCAAAGAACCACATCTTCAGCCGAAGTACTAGACTAGAAAATAACTGGCAGTCCATGCTTTGTTTTCGTTCATTGTCTGAACTATGACAACCAAGTGTAAGTATTCCCAACTATGTGAAGTCTTTTAAAAATAAAAATTCTGTAACGAAGAGTGAGATTCGCATCAATGATTTCCCTCTAAGGAAGTGAAAATAACGTTCACACAGAGAAAAAAACACAAATGGGTGTTCCCATTTTCTGTGGCTAATCATAAAGAAAAAAAAAATGGAAGTCCAAAATGTAAGTTTCCATTTTAATTCAACTGGCTTGTTACAACTGTATACACTGGTCCATACAGTGTACTGAACCTAGGACAAATTACAATAAATTATTTCAAATGTAATTTTAATGTTTTCTTACATAAAGACAACCTGATGAAATTACTCTGAAAACACCTTCAACAAGTCTACATAAATGAATACCACACAAAAAAGTTTGATAAGACAAAACGAAAAAGAGCAAGTTCTGTAACATTTTCAAAAAATGCACTGCATATTCAAATAAATACCAAAGTAATATTATATTTGAGAATATTATAACTTCATTTTTAATTTTAGAGGCCATTATGAAAGCAATATTATCCTTAGAAATTATTTAACAAAACTATATATTGCATTTTCAAGCCAATACGTGAATATCATTTTTTGTCTCTGACGAACCATTTCACAGGGAGAAAGAATTGGCTTCTATTCTATGAAAGATGTAAAGCAGATGGAAATACTGCAATCTGACAGTGTATGACTTTTATTACAAACAATGAAAACATTAGTGACATCTATAATCATTGGGTTATACAACTACACAAACGTACACCAGATTAAATAACTCCTTTCTGTAAGACTATGACAATTTTATAGAGTACCTCATGTACTTACTACAATTGGCATTCCATCAGGTAATATCATTCTCAATCCACAATATGACATAAAACCCACATATACAGCACATGTCGGCCGCTCTGGGTGCACACACAGGCAGAGAGCAACATCAACTACTCAAAGAATCATGTTTGACTGAAATACTAGGCTCAAAAGGAAAAAAAGAAGAGGAAGGAGAAATGCCTGCTACTTCATCTATCGCTTCTTTTTGGAAGAAATTTTACATTAAAACAACGCAATGGCCACAACAGTGTGTTCAAAGAGCTCTCGGAAAGTTCCCTGAATGTGAATAAGGTGAAACTAAAGCAATATTGCTAAAAAGTGATCACAGCATTCAATTAACTTGAGCCGCATAGACCTTGTCAGTCCTTCTGCATCACTAACTTGTGATTAGTATAATCAAAGGCCTCCCCAAATTCAACCTCTAACTCCAAATGTAATCGTCTCAAGCCCTGAGTCCTTGTAATTCACAGATCAGTAAGGACACCACTTAGCATTTTCCCCTAACAACGTTAGGAAGATTCTGCGTATGGCGACCATGTGTTAACAAAACAGATTTTAGGACAGTTTAAAGCATCTAGTTCATATCTGAGGATGCTTGCCCCATGTCACACTTCTCATAGCACAAATCCCCAAAATAATACACAGGTTCACCGCCATAACTTGATATGAGTCATAGGAAACACTTCTCCATGGGATTTTAGAAGTGGTGCAGCCCGGAAGCCTTGTCATTATGTAGGTGAAGGACCAGTAGCAGAGACGAGCTGGACTCCCCTCAGTAGCTCAGCCTCTGATGAAGTATGCACAATGAGAGAACTCCTAGGGAGTTTCAGCACCTCCCTATTTTCATGGAAGTCACTGCAGAAAATCTCAAGCCTCTTCAATATTGGTCACATAGTTCTTAAAAGTGGAAATCTACACCTGTCAGGCCCAATATTATGCTTACAACATTCTCTGTTCTCTAAATCAACATAGTTGCTGGAGCACAGTAAGCATACATCTTAACACCTTCCAGAGCTAAGGTGAATCAGATCAGCTCAAATGAGGCACACAAGAGAAAAAAAAAACACCCTGCAACCACAACCTGCCCCTTTCTCCCATCTTCCACACCCTTCATACCCCCACGGTTACAGCAAAATACAACTTTGGGCATTCTGGAAGTAACTGCTCTTTGTGACAAACACACACACACATATACACACACACCCCAAAAATTCCTAAGTCTGTTTCCTCAACACACAAACCAGGGAGGCTGCACCACCTTTCTAGTGACTTAATTCTGAACGTAGAGAATTCTACGAGTAGCAATCGAAGAAAACACATTACACACCAGAACAAGAGGAGGGTCGGGGAAAAAAGAAAAAAGCAGCTTCGCTTTCAGCCATTAATTACGGATCACCCCAATTTCGCATCGTTTATCTCCCATACGCACGCACCACCTTCCAAACCTGGCTTTCAGGCGGCGCTTTCCGGAGCCGGGCTGTCTATTGTCAGCACGCAGAAGCCCCCGAAACCTGTGAAGCCCGCTGCAAAGGCTTCCTTGGAAGCCGCTAAATATAGACCGAGGGGGCTCTGGGTCTGGCAAGCCGCGGGAGCCTGAAGACACGGCCATGGACGCATATGACTAAGTCTTTCCATTTTGTTCTAGCCAAACATCATAATGACATTGAACATAAGGGCAAAAGACTGGAGGGAAGTCCTCCCCACCCCCACCCCGTCTCCTCCCGTATATTGGGGACGTCATGAATGCACCGGGTTTGTTCTCAGGGTGGTGGGGAGCAGCATGTCGGTGCTGCCCTAAATACGCTTCCTCCCGGGGAGATGGGTGGCAGGGAGGGGGAGCACGCAGGGCAGCCACTTGGTAACCACTCCGAGAAAGGCACTCACCCCGAACCCCCTTCCAGGCACAGCAGCTTCCGAGGGGGAGCCGGCGCGTCGCGGTCCTCCCCTAAGCAGGCAGGAGCCCCGCCGCCGCCGCCGCCGCCCGCCGGTCGGGAGCCCGGGACCACCCCCACCGGCGGCCGGAGGAGGAGGACGGCGCCGGGAGAAGGCTGCGCCCGGCCCCGGCCGCCCAGCTCCGCAACTCACCCAACGGCGCGGCGCCCGGCGGCTTCCTAGCGAACATGCACCCGCCGCCGGCGACAGCTCCTCAGTCCGGGGAGAGGCGTGCGCGCCGCCGCCCGGCTTCAGGGCAAGGTCCTGACCTTGCCCAACGGCAGCATCTTCCGCTTTTGTTGTCTGAGCGCGGCCGCGGGACAAGGGATGCCGGCGGGCGGCACGGGCGAGCGCCGCGGGCGAGAGGCGGCTCCCGACGCGAGTGCGCGGCGCCCGGCCCGGCGGCCCCTCCGAGCGCGGCGAGCGCAGCGCCCCCTGCCCGGCTCCGTGGGCTCCGCTGGCTCCTCCGGACTCCTCCGGGCTCCGGGTGCCGTCGCTGGCCGGCCGGGCTGACAGAGCCGCCGCCGCCGCCGCGCCCGCCGCGCCCGCCGCTCCGCTCGGCCAGCTGCCGCCGCGGGCGCGA
>CAUYQU010068592.1:0-14273 GCA_963574635.1 Cheracebus regulus | reverse complement strand
GAGATCTTTCTGTTCCTTTTCATGTATAAGACAATGGTATTTGCTTCTGTAATTACCATGGTATTTGTTTCTGTAATTACTATAGGCAAAAAATATATATACTAACCATGTGCAAAATAAAGTTGCTGTTTAAGCATTGCTCTTCAAGTCTTGCTTATTCAGCCCTCCAGACCCCGCTTTCTGTCTACCTTTTCTTCCGCGCACTCCCCTATTCAGGTTAGGACCCTCTTGCTGGCCAAGAGTCCCCAGCAGACGTGCTGGCCTCACGGGAGCCAAGACCTAACCATGAGCATGGACTGTTTCTCCATCTGTTTGTATAGGCATATTATCTTATAATATAATCTTATGTGACCACTGTTGTGCATGTGGTTTGCTGCTGACTGAAACATCATTATGCAGTGTGTGACTGTGTAAGAGGAACTTCTGGCATGTATAGGTAGTGTGCAAGATACTATGGTAAACTGTTCTTAAATGTTCTGTTTAATACCTTTCCTTTTTCACATTCATGTTTAGTATTGTTCACTTTTTGGTAACCTCATTATTATCTTCATTAGTGGGTAAAATTTTTTTTGGTTGAACTATTGTCTGAAGAATGTCTTTTGTAGCTGTTGAAAGGTGGTGCCTTCATGTTCCTCTGCCATCTGGAAATAACTGAATGAGTTTCTATGTCAGCACTTGGCTAAGTACTGACCTTCCATAGGTGTTTCAATTCTGTTTAAATAAAGCAAGTCAAAGAGAGGCATTACTTTTAGTTAGAATGCTCTTTAGCATATACAGATGAAGTTATTTGGTTCTTATGTGTAATAAAACAGTTCAGAATTTTTGATGGTGAAATTGAAAGCATTTATTCACATTTATTTTATTTTTATTTTTTAGACAGGGTCTCACTCTATTTTCCAGGCTGGAGTGTAGTGGTGCGACCATGTCACTGCAGCCTTGGACTCCTGGATTCAAGCCATCCTCCTGCCTTAGCCTTCCTAGTATCAGGGATTACATGTGCATGCCACTGTGCCTGGCTAAATTTTTTTTATCATTAGTCTTAGAGACAGGGGTCTCACTAGGTTGCCCAGGCTGGCCTTGAATGCTGGACCTCACGCAGTCCTTCCACCTTGGTCTACCAAAGTGCTGGGATTACAGGCATGAGCCACTGTGTCCCACATTTATTCAGTTACTTGATCTTTTTTTTTTTTTTTTTTTGGAAACAGGGTCTCACTTTGTCACACAAGTTGGAGTGCAGTGGTGCGATCATAGCTCACTGCAGCCTCAACCTCCCAGGCTTAAGCAATCCTCTCACCTCAGTCCCCCAAGCAGCTGAAATCAAAGGCACGTGCCACCACACCCAATTTATTTTTATATTAATGAGGTTTCACCATGTTGCTCAGGCAGGTCTTGAATTCCTGAGTTCAAGCAAGCCACCCACGTTGGCCTCCCAAAGTGCTGGCTCACAGGTGTGAGCCACCACTCCCAGCCCATTTATTTGGTCTTTATGGTGTTTGTAGTGTTTTGAGCTGGACTTTAAATTATAGATGTTCCTGACTGCTCTGATTAATCTTGTTAGGAGGTAAACAGTAACCTTACAAAGTGCTTTTCTAGGAATGTACTGCTATCATCAGTCATGCACAGCTACTTTAACTGTAATGTCATTATATTTGGTTCTGAGCTTTGAACAGAGTTGAAGAGTATGATGACATTCAGCAAAGAATTAATAGCCCCATACTTATGAGGGCTTCTTCAATTGACTTTTGGCCTATAGCTGAGCTCTGTTTGAACTCTAAACTGGTATAATTAGTTTTGATTTTGTAAGCTAGGTAATGGTTTCCTCAGTTACAGCTCTAATGATGTTAATGCTTTTAGGATAATGGCAGTGAAAAGCCATTGTCTTCCATTTCTACCTTGGGTGATGTATTTGTGGGTAACTTTCTTTTCATTGACTCAGCAGTGACTAGAAGGAAATCATGTATCTCAAACAGAGAGGGGTGTGTGTGGGTATGGTATTGGGATGAGTATGTATGATGGTGAATCAAACCTCTTTCCCAAAGCTTTTGAGACTTTTCTCTTGGCTTTTGGTCCCCTTTAGAGATTGGCTATTGTGGCATCAGCAAATCAGGATGGTCCAGCAATGCAAGTAATTGACCATGATGGCTAAAGTCAGGACTACAAATTATATATGACAAAAAAGAAACTATATATGAAAAAATGCAGAGAAGGTCTGGTGATTCATTCATGTTAGGAGCCTAGATAGAGGAAGGCTCTAGGTGGTTGAAAGTGTAAGAAGCCTGATTAGGTCATAAGAGGTCGGAGTTCCAGAAAAAGGTAATATGGCTACTGCCCAGAGGGGAAAAATGTTCTTCAATTATTTGTTTGTATGCAAAATAAGAAATATGGAGACTTTACACTGCACAAATGCTATTTAGGCCTGTCTTCCTCTCTAGTGATCTAACATCAGCTGACATTTTAGCCATCTTTCAAAGCATGAAGACTTTGAAAGATAAGTTGAGTTGCACCAAAACTGGAGCTGTAAAGTTGCTTATTTTGGCAGGAATCAGAGAGGATAACAAGATACTTTGTTTGGAAAGCAATTATACTTTGTAAGAAAGAGACCAGTTGATTTTGAGTACAGCTGTACAAAGACATGGAGGAGTTAACAGACCAACAGCTCCGTTTTGTGAGCTCTAGGATCAAACCAATCAACATTGTTTGATACATGTTTTGGGTAGAGAAATATGAGAAGCACTGTGACAATATCAAGATACTACAGAAAAGATACCTGTTCTTGAGAAACTTAGAGTCTCAACGGAGAGGTAGAGCAAATAAATATGAAAGAAATCTTAGGGGCTCATATTGAAATATAAACAAACCGCTTAAAGGGAATATTGACATCCACATTTTATAACAGAAGGAAGAGGCCTTTTCAAATCATTGTGGATACTACCAGAGTCAGCAATGTTGAGTAGAGGCTTAAGAACTGAGAAGCCATGTCCAAGGAGACAGGAGAGGGGAAGGAGTAGGCAGAGAAGCAGGTGGATGTTAAAGAGGAAAGGAAGGTTGTATTAGAGCAGCGGTTCTCAGACTGTTTAGTAGCCTTTGGAGGGTCTCTGAGACCCTTTCAGGAGTCTGTGAGGGTGAAACTATTTAAAAAAATAATAGATGTTATTTTGACTTTTAAAACTATGGTTCAAAACATATAAATTTACCATTTTTAAGTGTACAGTCATTAGTATTAAGTATATTTACATTGTTGTAAAATCTCCAGAATTTTTTAATCTTGCAGATCATAACTCTACCCATTAACCAACTCTCCTTTTCTCTCTTTCCAGCCAGCTGCTGGTAACTACCATTAAATTTTCTCTTTCTACTTTAGATACCCCATATAGGTGGAATCATATACAGTACTGTGTTTTTGTGCCTGGCTTATTTACTTAGCATCATATCCTGAAGATTCATCTGTGTTGTAACATGTGACAGGATTTCCTCCTTTTTAAGGTGGAATAATATTTCATTGTATGTATATGCCACATTGTGGATCCATTCATCTATTGATGGACATTTGGGTTGCTTCCATCTCTTGACTGTTGTCATGTTATTTGCCTTTTTCACTGAGTTGATTGATATTTGCTTTGATGGTGCAAAAGCAATGGCAGGTAAAACTGCTAATAATGCTTCAGCACAAATCAAGATAGAGACATCACATCGTACTAGTAGTTACTATATTCTTCATTGCCACACAATTGCATTGGAAGAAAATATTCAGTTCTACTTATGAATATCTTTTTAATATTCTAAGTGATGAAAGGGGAAATAGGCATTAAGCACTTCTGCTGTATACTGAAGTTGTCTAGAGTAAAAGCACTTGGGCAGTGTTTTGAATTATGAGATAAACCCAGCTGCTTTTATCATGGAACACTATTTTACTTAAAAGAATGACTGCCAGAAAAACTGTGGTTTCAGACTTGGGTATTTTATAGACATTTCCTTGAATATAAATGAAGTAAATCTGTTCCTTCTTGAAAAATGGTTTTCGATATTTATTGCCAATGTTAAAATTTGAACTTCCAAGTGAAAATTAGTATTTTGGAAAACTATGTCTGCCACTGTGAATTGGATAGCTTCCCAATACTTAAAGACTTTTTGAGTAAGATTGGTGGTGATATTAATGAATGTGTTTTTAAGTATTGTAGAATGAAATGTGTCAGTGTTAGGAATATTTGCATAACTCAGTGAACCAATATTTTCCAATATATGATGTTATGAAATCATGCTTGGATAAAAGCCAAAGTACATGGTAAACCTATGGATTTTAATATAACAGAGTATGAAAAGTTTTTAGATAGGGTTTTAGATTCCAATTGCAATTAATCTTTAAGAAACCCTACTTGTTGAGTTTTAGTATACTATCAAAGAAGAATATTCATAATCTGAAAGGGCTGTTTAATAATCCTCCTGTTTCCAACAGTATGTCTGTGTGAGGCTGAATTTTCACACAAATGCTTCAGCCAAAACAAGATATTGTAACAGATTGGATATGGAAGTAAATGCAAGAATCTAGGGTCTTCTTTTAGTTTGACTACTGAAGATATTTGCAAAATTATAAAACAATGCCACTCTTCTATTTTTTTATTTTAGAAGATATGTGTATTTTCATAAAAACATATTAATATGTAATGAATTTGTTTTATTTAAATGCAATGATAAATATTTAACATTTTAATGTTTTATTTTCTAATATAGTAAGTATAGATAGATATAACCTATGTCTATGAAAGCTCTCTGGGGCTCAATAAGTTTTAAGATTATAAGGGAGTCTTAAGGCCCCCAAGTTTGAGAACCAGTGCACTAGAGAAAAGTTATTATGCAGAAGGGGATGGGATCCAGAATCTTGCAAGAGACAAGCAGAGTGGGTGGTTTTCAGAGAAGGAAAGCAGGAAGATTTTGTGAAGCATATGAAATAGAAAGATTGCTATGATGGGAAATGAAAAGTCACTTTGGGATGGGGGTGGATTATCTTGCCTGTTTCTTTTTTATCTGTGGCCTCTTGTGAGGTCAGTATTTGCAAGAGTTCTGTGACTTGAACCCAGACTTTTGCCCAGCTCTCAGGTGATATAAATGAGTTGTTGTTACTAGTTGATTGGTGGATTCTAGCCCAGTTCAGCCCAGTGATTTGATTAGAATGGGAAGGTATGTGGTGAAATGGAATCTTTAGGATTAGAACCTTTCTGTTATGTAACAGATTTTTACCATCTGCTTCATTTCCCTCAACTACCATTTCAGATCCAGAAAAAAGTTCTACCTACCCCTACTCTCAGTAATAATTTACAACATTATATTGAAGCTCAATTCCATGTTCTTCTTTTTTTTAAAAAAAAATGCATTTTGCATTGTAGTATAGGAAAGGTACTCTACTTTTTGATTTCAGAATTACTTCTACATGTTCTTTTCATCAAGTTTGCTTTTTTGCCCAGATAAGGAACTGTGTTGTCTGTATAAAAATGTGAAATCACCAAGGAACATTGGCTAAATTGGTTTCAGGAGTGTGATGTTTGGTTTATTGTTCTGATTGGAGGTGGGTTTACTGTGAAGCTAATGATACCTATACCTTAAAGCCCCTCATTTACATCGGCTTTTTTTTTTTCCTATTTGTAATGCTGAATCTTGTTTTTAAAAGAAGGCTTTCCAAATTCTGTTAGCTTCAGACATCACAAAAACTGGTTCTGAGGGGTTCTGTGTAAGAGCCTTGGAGATCTAGGAGTTGGCTTTAAAGACAATGTTGGATGTGCAGGGCAGATATCTTTTAAAGAAGGGAATTCAGCTATAGTGCTTGAAAAGATCACAGCTTTACTCTCAGGGGATTTATTTAGATAATGATTAGCTCAGTCTATAGTAACCACAAAATTTTAAAGAATTTAGTAGACAAGATGTTAATGCCTATCATGCAGTATGTATTCTTAGCCCCAGTAAAGAGCTTTTCTTTTCTGGATAATAAACTGAAAGTACTTCTCACTGGGCTCTGCTTCAAGTGAAGCCTGTGAAAAGAATTCAGTAATGTTTCTATTTTTCAGACCCTTGATTATGAGGGAATTTTAATATTAAAGCCTCAGTGCTCAGATATATATATATATGTATATATACACATATATATACATATATATATACATATATATACATATATATATATACATATATATACATATATATACATATATATATATATATTTTTTGAGTTGGAGTCTTGCTCTGTCACCCAGGCTAGAGTGCTGTGGTGCAATCTTGGCTCACTGCAGCCTCTGCCTCCTGGGTTCAAGTGATTCTCCTGCTTCTGACTCCCAAGTAGCTGGGATTACAGGTGCCTGCCACCATGCCAGGCTAATTTTTGTATTTTTAGTAGAGACGGGGTTTCACCATGTTACCCAGGCTGGTCTCAAACTCCTGACCTCAGATAATCTGCCTGCCTTGGCCTCCCAAAGTGCTGGGATTATAGGTGTGAGCCACTGCACATGGTGAAGTGCTCAGAAGTATTTTAATCAACTCTTAGTCTTTTTCATTTTCTGAACTTTTAAGCCTTTTTCCTCAGAGAGTCTTCTACTATTTGCCTTCCCAATAATTATTCTGTTAGCAGCAGCAGCACAGTTCTGTTACGTGTATGATCTCTGTGAGGGTAGATACCCTTCACTCTCCTTATTTTACAGATGAGGAAACAGTCTGAGAGAAGTTTATTAACTTGCCTAAGGTCACACAGCATAGAAAGCAGTAGAGCTGAGATTCAAACCTTGATGTGTTTGATGGAACACCTTTACTTGTTTTGTCTTCCTGATGTGAAGCAGCCAGATATCTTGGAATGAGAATCTGAAAAAATCCCAACACGAAGTACTAATGTCCTAGGACCAAGAAGCATTTTTTTTTTAAGTATAGTTTATTTTTTAAACTTGATGGTAGGTACACAGGCATTTGTTTTATTGTCATTCTTTATACCCTATACATATTTTATGAACATTCTTTTTATATTTATAAAATATTTTAAAAGATTTTAGAAAAGAATAATTATTGTTTTTATGAAGTACATGTAATTCTAGCAATATAGATACAAAATAAAAAGCAGAAAAACAAAACCAAAAAACCCAATCAAAAATATCACCACCCAGGCCAGCAGCAGTGGCTCATGCCTGTAATCCCAGCACTTTGGGAGGCTGAGGCAGGAGAATCGCTTGAATTTGGGTGGCAGAGGTTGCAGTGAGCTGAGATTGCACCACTGTGTTCCAGCCTGGGTGACAAAGTAAGACTCTGTCTAAAAAAAATCACCACCCAGAAACACATTCAGTGAGAAATCATTCTATCATTCCACAATATTCTGGATGCAGCTATACAGAAAGGAAAGATAGAAAAGAAGTGATTAAGATAGTCTCAGTTATCTAGTGGGCATAACAAGCTACCCCAAAACTTAGTGGCATATAACAAAAAATAGTTATTTATTCAGGCCTACAAGCTCTAATGCTTGAAAAAAATTGCTACCTCAGCCAGTTTCAGAGCTGCCCCCACACTTGAGGACATCTTTCAGTCATCTAATTTCAGTGGCCTCTAGGCAAGCGAACCAGCTGTTTCAGGCACATCAGTAAATATGTCAGTATTACTTCATTCATTAGTTAAGACTGGTAGTCTCATGTGCTTGACACATGTAGGCACTTAAGATTCATGAACAGATGAAGTAAGTGAGGGTGCCTTTCATGGACCTGACTGCTTAGCATTGATTTCTCTTTTTGCCTTAGGTATTTGGCTCGAGTAGGGGAGCTTGAAGCTACTGACACTGAAGACCCAAATCTGAATTATGGACTCGTTGTTGACTGTGGCAGCAGTGGTTCCCGGATTTTTGTTTATTTCTGGCCAAGACATAACGGGAACCCCCATGACTTGCTGGACATCAAACAGATGAGAGACCGCAACAGCCAACCAGTGGTTAAAAAAATCAAGCCAGGTACTAATTAGAATATATTTTGTTGTCAATCTCTTTTAAGGCATGAAAGAGGAGAGAGAAAAAGGAGAAAGCAAGCTACCCTTTTTTTCTTGAGAGTCTGGGTAATGGGAGGGATATTTCATTCATTGTCACCCCCTACCTCTCAAATAAATAAATGTTTAGCACCTTAAGGAGAACCTAATAGGGTATCAGTTTCTTGAGTCTTATGTGATCTGCTTTTTAAAGAAACTTGTTTTTTGGTTTTTGTTTTTGTTTAAATTCAAGGAATCTCTGCAATGGCAGACACTCCAGAACATGCCAGTGATTACCTTCGTCCTCTGCTGAGCTTTGCTGCTGCTCATGTGCCTGTGAAGAAGCACAAGGAGACCCCCCTTTACATCCTCTGCACAGCAGGCATGAGGCTTCTCCCTGAGAGGTGAGATGCAGGGTGCAGGAAACACAGGAAAACGGTGGCACAAGAGATGAAAGGCCAGTTTCATGCACTGTCCTCTGCAGTTCCCTGGTCTATACCCCATACCCAATTATGACACAATCAGTCATTCCCAACTTCATGTCATTTGCTGCTTTGGGATCAGTATCTATCTGAGGTGACTATAGTGATTCTTAGTTTGGATTGAGGGTTGGGAGTAGTGGTGATGGTAATAGATTTGGATCATCAGGCACATAGAGAACAGTTACGGAATGAATTAGGATGAGGGTCACCTGATGACCTGGATACCTAGGGACTAGTTGGAGAGCTCTGGTAGGAACACTACCTTCTTTGTACCTCTGCCTGGAATCCTGGTAATAACTGGGGAGTTCCTCTTCTTGCTCCTACTGCAAAGCTCAGTCTCCATTGCCTTAGGCCAGTTTTCTCAGCCCCAGCCAGTCACATTTTCCACTTGACCTTGGCAATTCAGCTTGACATCTTGCCACCTGATCCCTCTTCCTGCTTTAAAGGAAGAGGAACAGAAAGCTGTATTTAGGCCAGACCCCTTCTTGTTAGTGATTTCTCTCCCTTGGTACCGCTTTGATCTCCATGCTTATATAGGCCTGGGGTAAAAGTGAGCTCCCTGAACTTTTTTAAAAAATGCTTTTTATTTTATTGTGGTCAGAACATTTGACATGAGATCTACCTTTTAACTAGATTTTTTTTTAAGTGAGCTCCCTGAACTTTTTTAAAAAATGATTTTTATTTTATTGTGGTAAGAACATTTGACATGAGATCTACCCTTTAACTAGATTTTTTTTTTTTTGGAGACAGGTTCTGCTCTGTTGCCCAGGCTGGAGGGCAGTAGTGTGATCACGGCTCACTGCAACTTTTGCCTCCCAGGCTCAAGAAGTCCTCCCAGCTCAGCATCCTAAGTAGCTGGGACTACAGATGTACACCATCACACCTGGCTAATTTTTGTGGAGTCGGGGTTTCACCATGTTGCCCAGGCTGGTCTCGAACTCCTGGGCTCAAGTGATCCGCTTGCCTCAGCCTCCCAAAGTGCTGGAATTAGAAGTGTCAGCCACCACACTCGGCCCAACAAATTTTTAAGTATACAACACATTATTGTTGACTGTGTGTACAGTCTTGTACAGTGGATCTTCAGTGCTTATTCATCTTGCTTAAATAAAATTTTGTGCCCATTTATTTCCCTTAGCATATTGTCCTTAGTGTTCATCCACATTGTCACATATGGTAAAATGCCCTTTTTTATTTAAAAAAAGTATAATAGTGTTCCACTGTGTGTATATACCATGTTTTCTTTACATATTCATCTGTCAGTGAACCTTTAGGTTGTTTCCACATCTTGGCTATTGTAAATAATGCTTCAGTGAACACGGGAGGGCTCACATCTTTTTGAGGTCTTGATTTCAAATCTTCGGGATAATAGGCAGAAGTAGGATTGCTAGATCATTTGATAGTTTAATTTTTATTAATTTTTTGGAGACAGGGTCTTACTCTGTTGCCCAGGCTGGAGTGCAGTGGCATAATCTAGGCTCACTGCAACTTCCATCTCCCAGGCTCAAGTGATTCTCCCACCTCAGCCTCCCAAGTAGCTGGGACCACAGGCATGTGCTACCATGCCTGGCTAATTTTTAGTATTTTTTGTAGAGATAGAGGTCTTGCCATGTTGCCCAGGCTCTTCTCAAAGTCCTGGGCTCAAGCAGTCTGCGCATCTTAGCCTCCCAAAGTGCTGAATTACAGGTATGAGCCCCTGCACCTGGCCTCTATTTTTAATTTTTTGAGGAACCCCCATACTGTTTTGCAGAGCTGCTGTACCATTTTGCACTCCTTCCCATTTCTCCACAGCCCTGCCAATACCTGTTGTCTTTTGTCTTTTGGATAACAGCCATCCCAACAGGTGTGAGGTGATATATCATTGTGGTTTTGATTTGTATTTTCCTGATGACTAGAGATGTTGAGCAACTTTTCATACTCCTGTTGGCCATTTCTATGAATAGAGAAATGTCTATTCAAGTCTTTAGCCCATTTTTACATTGGGTTATTCGTGTTTTTTGTTTGTTTGTTTGTTTTTGAGACAGTCTCGCTCTGTCACCAGGTGCCAGGCTGGAGTGCAATGGTGCGATCTCGGCTCACTGCAACCTCCTCCTCCCGAGTTCAAGCAATTGTCCAGCCTCAGCCTCCCGAGTAGCTGGGACTACAGGCACACGCCACCATGCCCAGCTAACTTTTGTATTTTTAGTAGAGACAGGGTTTCACCCTGTTCACCAGGATGGTCTCAATCTCTTGACCTCGTGATCCGCCCACCTTGGCCTCCCAAAGTGCTGGGATTACAGGCGTGAGCCACCGCGCCTGGCTGGTTATTAGTGTTTTTACTGTTGAGTTGTAGGAGTTTCTTAAATGTTTTGCAGATTAACCCCTTACCAAATACATAGTTCGCAAATATTTTATCCCATTCTGTAGCTTGCCTTTTCACTCTGTTGGTTGTTTCCTCTACTGTACAGAGCTTTTTGGTTTGATATAGTCTTACTTGTTTATTTTTTGTTGCCTGTGCTTTTGGTGTCATATCAACGAGACCACTGCCAACCTTACCTTTAGAATTCATCCTCCTGGAATGTTCATAGTCTCATAGTCATCAGGTATTTCCTTATTAGCTTAAATACTTTCCCTTTAAGTACTTTCCCTTTTGTCAATAGCAGTTCTTTTTCTACAACGTTTAAATTTTATAGTTGGCTTTCTTTCCTTAAAACAACAAACAACAAAAACCTCAGCCATATATGTAGGGCTTCACTGCTTACGTCAGACACGCAGACAACGTAATATATAACAGCAATGCTCCTTTCAGTGGACTTTTTTTTCACAGTTACTGGTTTACTGTCAAGAATAAGACTATTTTTATAGCCATTTATCAACATGAGAGGTGTTTTTTTGTTTGTTTTTAGCCAGAGTGTCACTCTGTCCCCCAGGCTGAAGTGCCGTGGTGTGATCTCAGCTCACTGCAATCTCCACCTCTTGGATTCAAGCAGTTCTCCTGCCTCAGCCTCCCAATTAGCTGGGATTACAGGTGCCCGCCACTGTGCCTGGCTAATTTTTTGTATTACTAGAGATGGAGTTTCATCATGTTGGCCAGGCTGGTTCAGAACTTCTGACCTCAAGTGATCCACCTGCCTTGGCCTCTGAAAGTGCACAGATTACAAGTGTGAGCCACTACACCCAGCTAACATGAGAGGTTTTTTAGTTCCGTATTACCCTGTACATTTTGGTCTTTAAAAAAATTTTTTTTTGTTTTTACTTATTTTTAAAACTAACCTTTAAATATTATAACTGCAACATTACCTCATTAAAGGAAATCTTTAAAAAATGAACAAAACCAAACAATACAACTTACAACCCTGCTACCCTATCAAAACTGTTTCATGTTGTATTTCCTTCTCTCTGTTCACACATACGTAATTTTCACAAAGTTCAAATCATACTGGGCATGCAGTTAAGAATTTTTATCATAGGTGATGTTGTTCAAAAATGTTAGAAACCATGGGAAGAGTATAGATGACACAAGAGCAGGTGCCACATCATAAAGCCTATGAAAGGCCAAGGAAAGAGGAGGAAGGCCAGAGAAAAAGCTGACTTGGAGGTTAAAAAGGCAGAATTGACCAGCTGAGTTGGGCAGAGGAAGCTGCTTGGTAGTTTGGCTACCTTTAGTGTGTTTTGAGCAAAAGAGACTTGCCTCACCTCCTGGCACTGTTCAGCATTACCGCTGTCAAAGAAGTTTCCATCCAAACAAAATCCACTGTGGAGCCCCACCTTATTTGTCTTAAGTTGTCATTGTGGAAACTCTGAATACTAGTATTTACTGCATTTTAAGAATTTTTAAAGAAATTTGCCTTTTTTCTCTCTCTCTTTCAACTTGTTTTCTGGTCACCTCTCTAAATAATGCATACATCTGTTCTGGGCTTATAAAATCATTGCTGCCTCAAGTCCAAGCTAGTTGTTGGCATAAATGTGATTATCAGTACAAGAACCTGTTTTGTATGATTAATGCTTTGCTAATTTATTAGCATTTGTAAGCAGATTCAAAATAGGGTTGAATCACTTAGACTATATTTTGAATTTATTAACATTTAGTTTTATTTCTTTGCCAAAGGCCTGGACTAACAGACTTCTTTTCTACTTCCCTTTTATTTTATAGTTAAAAAAAAAATCCCTTGAAAAATTACAACATAATACAAGGTGGTGTTTAATAAAATAATAATTTTTATTTTAGGAAATTGCACGTGTATAAAAGTAAAGAGAACAGTGCAGTGAATCCCCATTTACCCACCACCCAGCTTTAACCATTATCAACATTTTGCTATTATAAAAGCATTTTAAATAAAGAAACTATATTGAATTTTAGAAAATGAAAGTTTTATCCTGTCCCTATGTATACATGAATGATTTGAGTTTTTTTTTTTTTTAACATAAATGGAATCACATTATACTGTTTTGTAAAATATATTGGACGTCTTTTATCTTTTCATGTCTATATATGTAGATATAAGTTGACTTCATTTCCTTTAACATCTGTATAGTATTACATTGCATGGCTGTGCTGTAAGTTATTCAATCAATCCCTGTGGTATGGTATTTCCAGTTTTTTATTGTTATAAATAATTTTTATTGTTACAAATAATGCTGCAGTATTTCTCTTCTTTATTTTCTTGTCTGATGATTTTCTTGGAATTAATTTCTAAAAGTATAACAGCTGGATCAAAGGTCAAATACATTGAAAAATTTTGAAACATGGTCCCGGATTGTCCTTTAGAAAGGTTGTACTAGTAATTTATTTATTTGTTTATTGGAGATGGAGTCTCCCTCTATCTCCCAGGCTGGAGTGCAGTGACATGATCTCGACTCACTGCAACCTCTGCTCCCTGGGTTCAAGCAATTCTCCTACCTCAGCCTCCCAAGTAACTGGGATTACAGGCACCCACCACCATGCCTGGCTAATTTTTGTATTTTTGGTAGAGACGGGGTTTCACCGTGTTGACCAGGCTGATCTCAAACTTCTGACCTCAGGTGATCCACCTGCCTTGGCCTCCCAAAGTGCTGGGATTAGAGGTGTGAGCCACTGCACCCGGCCTGTACTAGTAATTTACAAAACTAACAGCAACATTGTTGGTGCCCATTCTTCCATATCATTGCCAAAACCAGCAAGCCCTCTCTTTGAGGAGTTTAGAAGCATATCCATTAGGAAGAGAAGAATACCCCCTTTTGGTCCCCATGTGAAATTCTTATTGCAAGAATTTAATATGTGTAACAATGAACTTTTAAAGAAACTATTCTTGACATTATATTGGAAGATTATTACTTCAAATATAGATCCTCACTTTGAATTGCTAACAATATTCTTCAAGTCATACTGACCAACTGTCTGAGCCAGCAGAATATTTTAGTAATGAATAATTTTTTAAATCCAAGATAATTTATTTTAACTAACATTTTCTCTAGATTCATATTATTACTTCTAGCTGTGTTTCTTTGCTTTCCTTTGCTTCATAATATTGATTACATACTTAAAATGTTAGAGGAAAGATAACCCTATAGATAAGAAGTTTCAAATGTTTTCCCCAAATGGGAAATGTTGTTATGTCCTCTGGATTTTGATCCTGACCTGGGGTTTTCAAATGGTTAAGATTTTTACAACGAAAAAATTTAACCCTTGAAATATGGAAAAGGAGATTAAAAAGTTAATTGTGGCTGGACACAGTAGCTCACATCTGTAATCCCAGTACTTTGGGAGGCTGAGGCAGGTGGATCACCTGAGGTCAGGAGTTTGAGACCAGCCTGACCAACATGGTGAAACCCCGTCTCTACTAAAAATACAAAATTAGCCGG